>CAUYQG010056291.1:0-28783 GCA_963574415.1 Tarsius wallacei | reverse complement strand
CGATCCCGCTAATCAGAGAGCCTGGTAATGCATTACTGTAACATAATTATATTAGCTCTTTTAGAAGCTCGGCTACTTTCCCTTTCAGTTTCAACAATAATAGCTACAACTTTTTTTCTAAATAGTTAAAACTGGCTAAGTATGGTGGCTTATTCCTGTAATCCCAGCACTTTAGGAGGAGTGCTTGAGCCCAGGAGTTCAAGACCAGCCTGGACCACACAATAAGACCACAAAAAAATCTAAAAATCAGCCAGGTGCAGTGGCATACACCTATAACCTCAGTTACTTGGAAGGCTGAGGCAGGAGGATTGCCTGAGCCCAGGAGATCAAGGTTGCAGTGAGCTCTGATTGTGCCACTGAATTCCAGCCTGGGTGATGAAGTGAGACTCTGATTCAAAAAAAAAAGATAAAATGTAAATAGCCCTTATTATGTGTGAGGCAATCTAAACACCTTATTACTCATAGCATGTATATCTTAGTGTAACTTTGTTAACCTACAATAAATAAAGATTGTTCAGAACCAAGACACTTCATAGCTAAGAGAAGAAAACAAGAAAGAAATATAATTTTTTCATTTGACGAGTTGTTTAAGGTAACATACAAATCAATTTCTTCTAAGTGCTAATAAATGTCAATTACCAATATTTCATTTATGAGTTTTTTTAACCTGTTAAATTTGCATTATTAGAAAGACTAAAGGTCTCAAAGAGGGAATGTCATGGGACTCTGGGAGAAATGACAAGCAAAGGAGCCCAAATAGAGAAGACTCAGAAGTCACTTCAAAGTTTCTAGCTTAGAAAGCTGATCAGAAGATTAGCAGCAGGCCAAGGGAAACAAGACAACTCAAAAAGAAACAAACAATCCTGAGTGAAAGAGATCTTATAGGGCTACCAGACACAAGTGTCAAAAAGTAGACTTTTCATATTCAAATATGCCACAAAGTCAGGATAGTTCATTAATAGCATTTTGTTCTGGTTTAAACATGTAAAAGTTAATTCATCATGACAGTGTTCAGTTTCCTCTCCAAAGAAAACCTTGCATGACACATAAAGGCATCTGATGAGGTTTTTCTATTATTCTAAGCAGTACTGAAAAATTATCTTAAAAAGGTAATGAAACTAAAAGATTAGCAGTGAAATTTTTGAATAAAAATTGAGATTTTATTATATTCGTAATAAAAGTTTCCACCTACTCCATTTAGTCATCAAAACTGTGATTTTTAAATACAGCGATACCTACAATGACAAGTCTCAGTTATTGCATCTTCTGAAAAAAGCACTATCCTGTCAGCTGACAAAAAGAAGCAGTGTACATGGCTGATGGAAGACCCATTACAGAACAGTGCACACACGTGAAAAGGAAATGC
This sequence comes from Tarsius wallacei, assembly GCA_963574415.1. NCBI lineage: Eukaryota > Metazoa > Chordata > Mammalia > Primates > Tarsiidae > Tarsius > Tarsius wallacei. Next base: position 27,417 of record CAUYQG010056291.1, on the reverse strand, counting down.
ACAAGAACAATGCACACCTGTGAAACAGAAATGCACAAGGAGAAGAGGTGCATACACATGAAACAGAAACACACAGGAAAGTGCAATGTGTGAAATGGACACACACAAGGGGAACAGTGCACACACATGAAAAAACACACAAGGAGAACAGTGCACACATGTGAAATGAAAATGCACAAGGAGAACAGTGCACACGTGTGATATGGAAACACACAAGAAGAAGAGTGCACATGTGTGAAATGGACACGCACAAGAAGAACAGTGCACACACATCAAACAGAAACACGAGGGGAACAGTGCATAAACATGAAACAGACGTGCACAAGGAGGACATTATTGGTGCCTTTGCAGACTGTCATAAAGCCTGTGGTCAAACCACTCAAAGCTGAGATAGATAATGAGTCAGGTATTAAACGTGTTGAAAGAAAATACATACAACATTTGAAGTTATAATACTGATATTAAAAATTTCACACATGAAATGGGCCGATAATTTTCCTTTCCTGTACTACTAGAGTTTGTCTTTTGAACCAAGGTTACACTAGCCTCACACAATGAGTTGGAGGTAATAATCTCTCTTCTTCTGTTCTCTGAAAGACTTTGAGGAAGATTACACCTTGACTGTGTGGTGGAACTCATTCTTAAAATTGTACCAAGTGTCTTCCTAGTTGGAAGACTTTTAGTTACTAACCAATTTCTTTAACAGTTTAGGACTATGCAGGCTTCTTACTCCTTTTTCAGTTTGGTAATTTACACATTTCAAGATTCCCGTGGATGTTAAGCTCTGAGGAATACTACCTCAGAACACTATATAATTCTTGCTACCTCCCAAATTATATACTATTTTGTTTGATTCTTCTGTTTTCTTTTTTAACTCCACAAATAAAGACATCACAATTGGCAGGGCTTGGTGGCTCAGCCTGCAATTCCAGTACTTTGGGAGGCCGAGGCGAGTGGATTACCTGAGCCCACGGGTTTGAGACCAGCCGGGGCAACTTGGCGAGACCTCATCTCCACAATTAAAAAAAAAAATAGCCAGGCATGGTAGCATGTGCTTGTAGTTCTGGCTACTTGGAAAGCTAAGGCAGAAGGATCGCCAGGGCCCAGCAGGACGATGCTAGGGTGGCCGTGAGTGTGCCACTGCACTCCAGCCTGGGTGACAGAGTGAGACTCCAACTTAAAAATTAAATAAATAAATAAATAAATAAATAAATAAATAAGACATCACAACTACAGATTTACACAGTCAGTACTACTTAGATTTTGTTTGGTCACCAATCCTTTCTGTATCTCAGAAACTCTCCAGGGATCATTTTTCTTCCACCTAAAACTTCATCTTTTAGAAAACCTTTTATCTACTGGTAAAAATCACACTCAGATTTTGTATGTCTGAAAATATCTATTTTGCCCACACTCCTGGAAAACAGTTTTGCTGGGTATACAATTCTAGATTAACAGTTATTCTCCCTGGGCGTTTTGAAGATATTTTTCTACTTTCCCATGGTTTCCCTGATTGCTGTTGAAAAATCCACTGTTAAACTCTCATTGTTCCTTTATAAATAAGTTATTTATCTTTGGATGTTTTTCAAGTATTTCTCTGTCTCTTGTGTTCATCAGTTTCTCTCTGATGTATCCACAAAATAATTTTTTTTTTACTTGTCTGCTTGGGATTTACTGTGTTTTCAGTATCTGTGAATTCACATGTTTAATTAATCGCAATAAATTCTCAGCTATTATCTCTTTGAATAGTGCCACTGTTCATTCTACTAGCTCCTTCAGGAACTCTGATTACACAAATGTTATATAATTTCTGTCTATCCTCTGTTTTAATCTTTCTCTTATATATGCCACCTCTTTCTTCTCCATTCTAAATTCTGCATATTTTCCTCAACTCTATCTTCCAATTCACTAATTATCTTTTCAGGTATATCTTATCTGCTAGTGAACCTCCGCTGAGTTTTTATTTTGAATTTTTTGTTTTCGATTCTAGAAGGACTGTTGGTTATTTTCCAAATCTGCCTGGTCATTTTCAGCATGTCTTATTTCATAATATTACTATCAAATCTTTTTAATTTCAAAAAGCATTCACATTTATATTTCATATCTAATAATTCCAACAGTCTCTTTAGGTCTAATTCCGCTATTTGTTGTTTATACTTATTTCACTCATAGTGCTTTGCTTCTTAGATGTCTATGATTTTGGCTAGTAAGATTATGTCTATAAAACTTTGGGGTTTTTCCTTTCCTTTTCTCTCTTTCCTTCCTTTTTTCTTTTTTTCACTCTGTTGTCCCAGCTGGAGTCCAGTGGCATGATCATGGCTCTCTTGGGCTCAGGCAATCCTTCTGCCTCAGCCTCCCGACAGCTGAAACTACAGGCACATGCTACCATGCCCAGCTAATTTTTTAAAAAATTTTTTGTAGAGATGAGGTCTCGCTATGTTGCCCAGGCTGGTCTTGAACTCCTGAGCTCAAGCAATCCTCCTGCCTTGGTCTCCCAAACTGCTGGGATTACAGGCATGAGCTACTGAGTCCGGCCTCTTTGGTATTTCTTTAAGATCTAAGTAAGTGTATTCCTCCAAAGAGGATATACATTTGCTTTTGCTAGTGTTGCTGGGAACACTACCAACTCAGGACTAAAATAAACTAAATTCAAACTTGTTTGGGGGATTTTTTAAAACCACATATGTGAGTAAAAACTCCAGCTACAAGCCTGCATGATGTTTGGAAGGCTGTGAATGCACAGAGAAGGTTTCTATGTATTTGTTTCTCTCAGCCAAAGCCAGTGCTAAGCCAGAGAAGTCTCTCTTCCCTCTCACTGTGCAGGGTGGGTTTTGTTTGTTTGTTCCCCCATTTAGTCTTTTTCTGAGCAGGAGCCTCTCTCCTTCCTGGGAGACTTTGCCACTGCCCCCCATGTCAAGTATGAAATGGTAAGTCTAAAGAATGAGCTCACAGTTCACTAGCAAAGTCCCCAGCATAACTTCTACCCGCAGAAAGATGACTTACTTCTCTAGATTCCTGCTCTCATTTTATTTTTCACTCTTAGGGATTTCCTTATTCTTCTCAGCTGATCTATGCAGTTGAACAGCCTTTTTTTAAAAGGTATTCTATCTAGAACTTAAGGAGTTTACTAATGGCAGAGAATTTTCCAGGATATGTAAGTTGTCATCTAATAATAAAAGGAAAATAAACTGCCTTTTTTTTTTTTTTTGCCTGTTTCTGGATTTGGAATATACTGCCATACATAAAATTAACAGATCGAGGAAAAGAATTCATTTCATGGGTTTTGTTATATACTATAAAATTCAATGATAAAAAATGAACTAATATTACATTTTAATGGTGTCCTTGAAAAGATTCTGTACATATTATATCTATTTTGCTATAGAGAAGTTATTTATTACTATTGAAAAAATCTGTTTGGCTCTGATCATATCTGGAATAAGACACGATCTCAGTCTAGGTTTTATAACTTATTTTTTAAAGAGCTATAAATCTATTTTATAATAAAATAAATAATAATTGGGTTAATCAAAAGTAGAGGTAAAAATATGTAAACAATAGTTTCATTTGACCAATTGTGCTAATATTTTTACTAAGTTTTGCTTTTTTTAAAAAAAAAAAAGCAGACATCTCTACAACCTTAATTGATAAAGACTGCAAGTTCTTATCTCTAGAACATGAAAAGACTGCAAATACTGTGAACAAAAAAACAGCAATTTGTTATTAAAATTTAAGAATATTTATAGAAATCCCTTATGGGTAATAAGTATATTCATTAATTCATTCAAAAAATATTTATTGAGAGGTTATTATGCATAAAGCATTACTCTTAAAAAGTCACCCATTAAGAAAATTGCTGTCTGTCTAAATTCTATTTTTCTGCCATCTGAATGCCAGATTGGAGAAAATATGCCAAGACACCATAAACTCTCCAGGCAGCATAGACTATGATTTAAGATTAAGCATGTGCTCTTCTTCTGTCACAGATTTCTTACTGTCTTACAAATTGTGAAACCTAATCTGTAGCAAAAAGGAAGATAAGAAGACCATTCTCTCACCGAGGATTACTTAAAACTGAATAAATGTAAGGGAAGAAATTTATAGATCCTTGCATTCAAAATATTTTAAAGTATGCAATTACTATGTGTAAAATACCTGAAAGCTGAAAATCAGTTAACCTGGACAATAAATCATTCATACAAACAAGAAGCATTAATGAATTTCACTCAAGAATTAACCTAAGCTACTTCCCATCCAGTAGGATGACTAGAATTAAAAAGTGAGATAATAAGTGTTGACAGGGATGTGAAAAAAGCAGTACCCTCCTACACTGCTGGTAGAAATGTAAAATGGCGTAGTCACTCTGGAAAATAACCTAGCAGTTCCTCAAGAAATTAAACAGAGTCACCATCTGAACCAGCAATTCACTCCTAGTTATACACCCAAGAGAAATGAAAACATGTTCACAAAAACACTTATACGTGATTGTTCACAGCAGATTCTTGATAACAGTCAAAGGTGAAAACCCAAATGTCTATCTCCTGATGAATAGATACATCTAGACAATGAAATATTATCAAGTCATGAAAAGCCTGAAGTACTGATATGTGCTTCAATACAGACAAACCTGGAAAACATATGGGAAGTGGGAGAAGCCAGGCACTAGTGTGAGTAAGCCCAGTGAGTAGTATTCCCATCAACTAAGCACTGTATTGTTAGAAAGAAGGTAGTGTAATCATGTAGTGTGATCACATATACAAATGTCCAGAGCAGGCAAATATGAAGATACAGAAAGTAGGTTAGTGGTTTGGGGGCTAGAGAGGATGGTGTGCGTGCTTAAAAATTAAAAGCTAAAAGGTTCAGAGTTTCTTTCTGAGGTAAGGAAAGTACTGTAAAATGGGTTGTGACGATAGCTGCATAACTGTAAATATATGAAAACCACTGAATTATACGCTAAATGAATGAATGGCATGTTATGTGATATACAAATAATTTATAAGACAAACTGACCTTAAAAACCTTTTGATCAGATGTAACAAACATTATTTTTAAGGAAATTTAGTCACCACAGGACTGTGACCCTCATTCCCCTTTGAGTAGACACTGACTTTGAAAAAGAAAACAAAATAGCAATAAAGGATATTATTTGATACTTGGAAAGCACAAATTCTTAGGTATTGGGGTGGGGTGGAACTACACTTGAAAAAAAATACATCTTTACAAATGATCTGAAGGTGAAAATGCCTAATACAATCTCAAGCTGACAATTACACTACCTTCCTTCTAACAATACAGTGCTTAGTTGATGGGAGTACTATTCACTGGGCTTACTCACTGGTAGCTGTGAAGGCTGCATCTATATAACATATTCGACTACTTGGGCTTATGAAGACCTTGTGTGGCAAGGCCCTGGGCGTGAAGGCTCCTTCCCAAGTGACCTCAAGAAGACTGCACATATGAACTTCAACTCCGCAGGGTTCAGCAGTGGCTGGAGTTGATGGGAAAGCCCAGGAAAAAGGCGTCTTCTCTCACAGGAAGGTCTGCATTTGGGGCAGTTTGGGCAGACATCCTTCCGTGGACAGGTGCAATCCCCCCATCAGGGCTGGGATTCCAGGACAGAAGCTGGGAGGGTGTGCAGCTCAGCTGCATGGGGAGAAAGCTAGGCTGTCCTCTGAGGCACTCCCTGGCCTTCCAGGATGGACCCTAGGCCTGCTGAGGATGAGAAAGGAGTCCAAAGTCTCCTTGTGCTCCTTCTGAAGAAGGAAGGTGAGAACATCCAGAGCCCACAGCCAGGGTTTTTCTGAGCACTCTCCAGGGAGGGCTAAGGGGAGGGCACACTCCTGGCAAGGCCACTACAGCACACAGGGCCAGTCACGACGGGCAGCGGAGCCTTGGTCATGAGCCATGAGGATTGTCAGAGAGGGACAGCAGGGTACTGCATTGAACACTGGCTTTGCTAGAATTGGGGACCCTGACAACTATACGGGCACATGCCCAAGGCCAGTCCTGACTCCTGAACACACCAGCAGTGGCTGCAGAAACCCAGAAGGCACAGGGAGGCAGAAGCAGCAATCAAGATACTGTAAAATCCCACCACCTAGCTGAACCCATCCCCTCAGCCCTCAATATCCACTGACCTGCTTTCCGCATCAATGTATTGTATCTGCCTGTTCTGGACCTTTCCTATAAACAGGAGCCCACACTATGTGGCCGCTGGTGACTGGCTTCTTCCACTTCACATGTACCACAGGGTGAATATCTCAGAGATGTTCTCCATACTCATGTATGTGTAAACGTGTAGTCATCTGATTTCCTACATTTTAGAAATGGTAGACTGTACATTCTTTTTCTCTAGCTTTTAAAACAACTTGTATTTTGGAGAGTTTTCAAAGCATTAATAAATATAGATCACTTCAATCCTATTATATAGATTATAGAACATTCAGATCCCTGCTCCATTTAACCAAACCCCTATTGATGGGTTTCTAAATGGTCCTGAGTTTTTCATTATTACAAATTATGTGTGCTGAATATCAACAGAGTGAAGAGTGAATAGGTCAATCAATATAAAGCACTTCACAGAGTCTTGGCACATAACAAGTGCTCTATCAGTTAGTGCTGTTGTAAGAGACTGTGCCCTGTGTGAAGCCTGAACTCACATTCCCAATAGCAGGGTAAAGAGAGTGGTTCCCCCAGATCCCTGCCAACTCCTTCCACTCCTGCCTTCTGTGTTTCTTCTATGAATGGCCTGTGATGATCTCTGACAATTCTCCCACCAGATTCCTCGTGCTTTTAAGAATCTGAATTAATTTCTCTCTTAGGGATGTCAATCCTTTGTCATAACAAGTACTTTTTTCTTAAAAAAAAAATTAAGACTTACCTCCAGTTCCAAGGACCTTCAGTAGCTCGAAATTTTCAATCCCCACTTTCTCTGCATGTCCTGTTAAATTTGCTAAAAAGAGAAGAAAAGAAAGAGTCAGGGGATCAGCAACAGGAAGCTCCCGGAGCTTCTCAGGTGCCAGCAACATTCTGCCTCCTGCCATGGTGGTTAAACCGAGGTTCATATTGTAATTATTTGATAAGTGGCACGGCTATATTTTGCGCGATTTTCTGTATGCTATAGAAGTATGACTACCCTTTTGAGAATTTAGGAACTACTTGCATATCATCTGTCAAAACTTAACATAGTGTGTTAATAGACACTGACCAAAATCAACTGAAAACAAACTAGAGATGCAGTGGGAAGGAAGCCAGACAAGCATGGAAGATGCCTTAATTTATACAGCAAGTATTCACTGGTCATCTACTAAATGCCCTCCAGGTTCTAGGCTGAGCGCTGGTTCCAATTCTGTGCTAATAAGCACATGGATGTGACCTAGTCTGCATCAGTCACTTGAACACCCTGTGTCTCATTCCCTCACCTCTGGTCTCAGTGAGTTCTAAGACCCCTGCCAGCTCTGACATTCTAGAACCATGTTTAAAAATATAAACTCTTCAAAAATGTGTTGTATCTTAAGTAAACAAAGTTAGGAAAACTCCTAAGTGAATACTCTTCAAAGAACATCCCACTGGATTCTGGTCCCATCCTACGAGAAGTCAGTAGGTGCCATGTCTGGGGGAAGGGTGGGGCAGCAGAGCCTTGGTCATGAGCCATGAGGATTGTCAGGCCTCCTTTCTCATCCTCAGCAGGCCTAGGGTCCATCCTGGAACTACTTTCATTGAAAATTTTAAAAGGTCATTCCCAAAGAGAGTTCAGATGATCCGTGAAGGGCTGTTTTTGTTCGTAAGCTGCTACTTCTATGGTTTTCTTTCTGGCATATGTTAGCAAGTTCAGAAACAGCCAGCATCAAGTGACACGGCTTCTTCACCGCTGGACCTGACAGAGCCTGTTCCATGGAAACAAGCATGTGGGCCTTCAAGATTGAGATACTACACTGTCAGCTTATTTCATCGCAATGTTATGTTTATGGTAATGCCTATCAATGTTATGCAAACTCATATAAAGGTTTGATCCAAATCCTCATAATGCCATTTAAAAGCTGTGCAACCTTGAAGTCAACTTCTCCGTGTCTCTCAGCTCCATAATGTAAATCGGGGATGATCAAAATACTTCCCCTCATAGCATACTGAAGTCTGCAACTTACCTGGAAATGCATTTAAAAAAAATAAGACAAATTGATAAACAATATAGGTATGAACAGATGTGTCATAAAGCAAATATACCAAAATGTTAATTGCAGAATCTAGATAGTAAGTATAAGGGTATTCAACAATTCTTTCAAATTCTCTGTATATTTGAGAATATCCATAATAAAATGAAATAATACCTATTCCATAGGGTTTGATGAGGATTAAATGTGTTAAACTTACACTGTGCCTGCTATGTGCCAGGAAGTGTGATTATAAGTGTTTGTGAATATATTAGTGCTTTAGGACTACAACTTAAAAGGAGAATCAACTCAGGACTCCTAGAATTGAAATGTTGGGGGGATAAGTAATTTCAGTGTCCTTCCAAAGCGTAACTAAATTCATAATTTAAAAAAAAATTTAATTTGTGGTAAGAAATGCACAGCATAAGATTGCCCATCTTGAAGTGCAGAGTATTATTAACTATATGCACAATGTTATGCAACAAATCTCTAGAACTTTCTCATCTTGCAAAACAAACTCTATACACACTAAAAACTCCCTTTACCCTTCCCGTAGCCCCTAGGATCTACCATCCTACTTTCTGTTTTTAAGAGTTTTCTATTAATGCATCATTATGGTGGGAACAAATCAATGTACTTGGCCCAGCCTAGAGTTCACATTGACATCAATATGGAACTAAAATGAATACAAAAACACAGGTAGCGTCTTAAGCACACAATGGCTCATCTTCCTCTAGCATGTCAAGCAACTTATACAGAATGCTCACAAGAGACAACTGCTTTGAAATAACAATTATGTGCTCTTCTAACCTAATGTTAAATTCTATTATTTTTTATGCAAAAAAAGCTTAAGACATTATTAAGGAGTCATATGTTAAAATAATTACTCTTGGTTCCATTAGGACTCATTTTTCTTTATTTTCTGAGACACATAAAGGCCCAGCTTTCTAAAAGCATTGTCCACACACTACATTTTTCCCATATCTATACTTGCTGCCAAACTAGGAAGATAAGGAACTATCTTTTAATACACAGGACTACTTTCATTGAAAATTTTAAAAGGTCATTCCCAAAGAGAGTTCAGATGATCCGTGAAGGGCTGTTTTTGTTCGTAAGCTGCTATTTCTATGGTTTTCTTTCTGGCGTACGTTAGCAAGTTGCCTGCTAGGGATCTCAAGGCATCTCTGGCCTCCTATCCCTGGAGGAGGAAGAACAGGCCTCCAGATGGAAGCCCTGATGCCTTCTGCGCTGGGAGCTAGGAAAGGAGCGCAGGCATCTTCGGGTGTGTTCTCTGGCTCCTCCTCCCACTGCTTAGCAGTGGGTTTCATTTCTCCTTGGTTCTACTTTTCCATCAAGCCTGGTCCCAGGGGGCCCAGAGGTAAGGCAGAGCTTGGGACGTTCCTCTCTCTAGCCCACCCCAAGACCCAGGTCCTGGGAAAGCTTGAGAAGGCTGGGCTCGAGCCGAGCTCAGTCCTGGGCTTATGAAAAACAAACAAAACAAAACTTAAAACTCTCTCTCGCCTCAAGTTTCTCCTAGAGTTATCCTTCTTGGCTTTTCTTGCTTAAGAATGGTAAGATTCCAGGTAACAAGCTTAAAGGGTGTCTGCTCAGGGCAAAGAGCCAGGAAGGCTTAGGCAGGTCCATGTGGCCCCGCCCAGCTCACCAAGGTCAAGGCTCAGCTAGGGTACAGGACCAAGGATCAAGTTTGTCATATACGCTCCTCACTTTTTCTTCCCTCTCTTCATTTCACCTGGGGACCAAGCAGTTTCCACTCAGTAGGCGAGATGCAGAGGACGTAATCCTGACCACAGTCCTCAGGTTACTACCATCTGATGCTGTCAGATAACATTCCTTTGGTTCAGGTCTTTCTGTCAAGACATGAGAAATATTAACTTTTTTATTTAATTAAAGTAATTACAATTTCAATGATATTGTAACAGAAACAATATTATTCCCCATTTAACCCTGGTTTCATTTTATTTTCTATTTTGCTTTTGAAGTGCTAAAAAATAAAAGCAAACAGTTCATGGGTCAACTTTTTTTGCTCGAAAGAAAAATTAACTGAAGACATTTGAGCACCCGAGTTTTATAAAATTTATATATAATAAAATTCATTGATTTAAATAAAAAATTTGATAAATTTTGGTAATTGTGTGCAGTCACGGAACTTCTACCATAAGCAGGGTAGAAAACACGTCCATCACCCTGAAAAGTTTCTGAATGTCATTTTGAAGGAAATCACTTCCCAGGCAACAAGAGCTCAAACTTCTAATTCCGGTCATTATAGTCTTAGCTTTTCTAGAATTTGCCTTTGCATTTTTGGCTTCAGTCACTCAGCCTAGGGTCTCTGGCCTTACTCTGGGTTTGGGGAGTCTACTGTTTTCCCACCAGAATCTGCAAGGCGTGGCCTGCACTTAGGACTGACTCTAACTACAGCAGCCCTCAAGAGTTCATCTAATAGAATGAAATAACATCTGAAACAGTGATGTGATAAGACCCATCTCAGGTCTTGAACTTAACAGTCACATGACTCTTTCTTTGACATGACATCTATTAGGCAAAGGAAGTGATCACATATGTGAAAACGAATCAGCAATAAGCAAAGCCTATTTAAGCATGAGGGAGTCTGTGTTAACTGTAAGAATTTTTTTCACTGTGTTATTGACAAAACACATGAAACAAATGATAACAAGCATTCTATACAGAATCCTAAGCAACAAAAAACACATTTCAAGCACGTGAGTCTAGGGGTCTACATAGTTCTTATTTCTATGCTATTATTTTGTCATTATGATTAAAGCTTCTGAACATGAAAGTCTAAAAATAAACTGCATTTCTCTTAACTATACTGCTAACCTGAGAACAAGAGCTCAAACTTCTCAGCAACAAGACTAACACTTATTAGAAGACCTAAAATATTTACACGTTTTGTTTCACCCGAGAGGTGAAATAAACATCAGCCAACTGCAGAAATTTGCATGTGTGAGTTGTTCATAAGCTTGGTAAATCCAAAATGTGCTGCTCAGATGACGTGGGCTCCCTGCATGTCTGGGACAGATGCACCAGAAGCAGGCCTGTCCCACAAAGCGACGGGTGCAGCTGTGTGCTGTCTTGCTGCAGGCCCCTAAGGAGATGGCACTGGATAGTGGCTGTGGGCGAAAAGAACGCTTGCTCCTTCTCCAATGCCAGGCATGCCTCTGCCCAACCTCCTTCCAGTTCTCCCCAAAGGCAAGAGAGGTCACTAGTTTATTTGTTCAAGAGTCCAGAGCTCTGAATGGGCACAGTTAGCAGGGAGAGCCACTGTGTTAAAAGGTCAGGCTCCACACAGGGCTCTGCTTTTTGGCCTCAAATTTCTGGCCTGGCTTGACTCCCTGAGACAGCCTGGCCACTTCTCCCTTCAGTGTATACAGCAGAGAGCTAGGCAGATTTGGGGTTCTCCTGGGGCCTGGTGCTATGATCTGAGTGTCTGTGACCCGCTCCAACATGCATATGTTGAGATCCTAATATCCAACATGATGGTATCTAGATATGAGGCCTTTGGGAGGCCAGCAGGTCCTGAGGCTGGAGCCCTCAACATGGGACGAGTGCCCTTACAGGAGAGACAGGAGCACTCGAGCGTCCTCTCTCTCTCTCTCTGCTTCTGCCATAGGAGCATCCTACGAGAGCACCTCCTGTCAGCAAACCAGAAGGCGGGTCGCACCAGACCCCGGAGCTGCCAGCACCTTGATCTTGGACCTCCCAGCTCCAGAACCATGAGAAATAAATGTCTTGTGTAAGCATCCAGTACATGGTGTCTGTTATAGAAATCCAAGACCACCAAGACACCTGGTGCTCACTCACGAGCCCGTTCACGATGGTCTCCTGGTTACAAGTAGGTGGGGCTGAGTGGGAGGCCTTGAACCTGAAGTCCCCGGCCCAATGTGGCTTTTACTGGAGCGTCAACACTGGTGTGCCGGAAGTTCACCCAGCTCTTAGAAGTGGCTCTCTGACTCCCAGGAGCTACCGTTCCTGGCAGACAGGGAAGAGAGGAGATGGGCAGAGCAGGGCTTGGGCACATTGGGGTTTCTGGCTGTAACAGCAAAATAGCACTGAAACCTCACCTCCAGCCTCTAAATCCTAACTAAAAGGGTTAACTCTTTCCCACAGAAACAATGCGGTAAGAAAGCTCTTCACAAATGTACAAATTAACAAAGAACACTAAGGAAATTTAAAGATGCAGAACAACCCATCAGCTGGGACACAACAGGACGACTGGGCCGCTGTCTGCTTCCGGCATCTATTCTGATGCCACATCGTGAGTGGTTAGATATCAAGAAGCATGGACTAAGACAAGAAATACTCTTCAAGGTCTACTTCAGCTCATCTCTACTGTTCTTGAGTTAGTCTCCTCTCAAAAGCACTTAGTGCTTTTAGTTTTTTTTTTTAATATTAATGCCTTATTAAGTTAATTATTTAGAAAAGAAAGGTGTAAGTAGTTTTAATACTTTCACAAAACAATTTTAACCAATTTTTTTCTTATTAAAATATTTGGAACTATCTCATTGAAAATCCTTCACTTGCTGAATAGTGTTATCCTACAATGCACGCTCCTTGGTTAGAAACTCACGTTTAAAAATATATGAATTTAAGAAATCAGTTGATTTTTCAAAAATGTTTGTCAAAATTCAAATGAATTTCAATACAGAAAGTCCCCAACATATGAACAAACACAATGGGCTAAATAGTCCTGTATGTATGTAACAGGTTATACTGCCACCTAGTGGAGAAAAGTAATGCATAAAACATTCACATCTTTGAATGTTAGTAACTTGAAGGTTCATATGTAGGGGACATACTGTGTTTAAATGACTCATTTTAAAAATATTTTAAATGAACAGTTCTTAAGATAAACATCTTTTTTATTAAGCCCTTCAATTCTATAATTTTTTAATTTTTATTTTATTAAGCCCTAGAAAATCTTGTATTATGTAACATAAAATAATTGGATCCTTCCATTATGATTGGATTCCCTCAGATCCTCCTATAATTAATAAATAAATATTAATATGGTTATGTGCATTGTGGGGAAATATGATTCATGTCACTTTTTCCAATTTCTCATTGTGGTAAAACAAATGTAACATAAAACTTACCATCTTACCCATCTGTAAGTGTACAGTGTAGTTACTAAATTCATTCAAAGTATGCAGACAGCACCCCTATCTACCTCCACAGCTCTTTCCATCTTATAAAACTGCAACTCTATCCATTAAACAATAACTCCCCCTTCCTCTCTCCCTCTAGTCCCTAGGAACCAACATTCTACCTTCTGTCTCTGTGACTTTGACTATTCTGAGTATCTCATATAAGTGGAATCAAACAGTGTTTGTCTTTTTGTGGCTGGCTATTTCATTTAGCATAATGTCCTGAGTTTTCATCCATGTTGTTGTGTGTCAGAATTTCCTTCCAGTGTCTATACATACCACATTTTGCTTAACCATTCATCTGTCAACAGACACCTGGGTTGATTGTGCCTTTTAGCTATTTTGAGTGCTGCTGCTATGAACATGGATATCCAAATATCAATATCTCAAGTCCCTGCTTCCAGTTCTCACGGGAATATATCCAGAAATGCTTGATCAAGTGGTAATTTTATTTTTAATTTTTTGAGGCGCCCCCATACTGTGTTTCATGTAGACTGTAAGAGAGAACTTCAAAAAGTTCAAGGAAAATGATTATTATTTTTAAAACTATGCATAAATTTCAAAACTTTTTTGCACCAAAATAAGCTCATACTAATTTCTTACAGCATGTCTGAACAGGATCTATCTAGTTGAGGCTCTAAGAAGGATGAGACATCAATCTGAACAAAGACCCAACGAGAGCAAGATGAATTCTGCAAAAACTGAAGAAAGAACACATATCAGATTTATGTGAAGCTTGTGTGGAAGAATCATGAAATCGCTGGTGTTTTACAAACAGTTTATGAGGATGATGCCTCAGAGAAATCACCAGTTTACAGATGAAGAACCTGTGTTAACAAGGGCCAAGACAATGTTGAAGATGAAGGCCACAGTGGTGGGCCACCCACCCCAAGCTGTAAGGAAAACATTGGCCTGGCTCATGCCCTAACTGAAGAGGACTGACCATTAACAGCAGAAGCAACAGCCACCACCACAGACATGTCAACTGGTTTCACTTATGCCACCCTGATGGAAAAAAATAAGGCTGGGCAATCTTCCACTCAACAGGTGCAAAAATCATTTCAGCCACATCAGCTACAGACAGGAACAGAGCTTCCAATGGGAACTTTTAACAAGCTGGATTAAGATCCTGCAGCATTTCTTTGAAGAACTCCAACAGGAGATGAAACATGCTTCACCAGCATGGTCCTGAAGACATGGTATAACCCAAGCAATGGCTACGAAGGAGTAGACTGGCCAAGGGCAAAAGTCATGCCAACAGTTTTGGGGATGCTCAAAGCATTCTGTTTGTTGACTTTCTGGAGGGTAAAAGAACAGTAACATCTGCTTATTATGAAAGTGCTTATTATGAAAGTGCTTATTAACAAAGTTAGTCAAAGCTTGGATAGCAAAACGCCCAGGAAAGCGGCACCAGAGAGTCCTTTTTCACCACAGCAAGATTCCTGCTCATTCTCTCATCAAACAAGGTCAATTCTGCAAGAATTTTGAAGGGAAACCATGAGGCATCACCTTATAGTCCTGAGGTAGCTCCTTCCAACTGCTTGTTTTGTTTTGTTTGAGTTGGAGTCTCACCCTGCTGCCCATGCTGGAGGGCAGTGGCACACTTATAGCCACTCCAACATCGACCTACTGGGCTCTGGCAATCTTTCCACCTCAGGCTTCCAAGTAGCCAGAATACAGGTGCACACTACCACGCCCAGTTTATTTTTTATTTATTGTAAAGACAAGGTCTCACCAAGTTGCCTGGGCTGGTTTTGAACCCGCGGGCTCAGGCAATCCACTCACCTCAGCTTCCCAAAGTGCTGGGATTACAGGCTGAGCCACCGAACCCAGCCTGCTTGTTGTTTTAAAAATCTGTAATGGGCGCCCATCTTTCTTCAGTCAATAATGTAAAAAACACTTCATTGTCATGGTTAAGTTCCCGGGACCCTCAGTTCTTTAGGGATGGACTAAATGGCTGCTATGATCACTTATCTCAACCTTGATAGAGCTTATACAAGGGAATAAAGTTTGTGTTTTTTATTGTTATCTTTTAATTCCTTTTTTTTTTTTCTTGGAGTCAGGGTCTCACTGTGTCACCCAGGCTGGAGTGAAGTGGCAAAATCACAGCTCACCACAGCCTCATCATCCTGACCTCAAGCAATCCTTCCACCTCAGCCTCCTGAGCAGCTGGGACTATAGGCATGCAACACCATGCCTAATTTTGTTTTTTTTTGGGGGGGGGTGGGAAGGGTTTATAGAGATGAAGTCTCACAATGTTGTCTAGGCTGGTCTTGAGCTCCTGGGCTCAAGCAACCCTCCTGACTCAGCGTTCCAAAGTGCTGGGATTACAGGCGTGTGTCACCACGCCTGGCTAATTTCTTTTTTTTTAATTTCTAGTAAAGATGAGGTCTTACTATGTTACCCAGGCTAGTCTCGAATTCCTTGGGCTCAAGAAATCCTCCTGCCTCAGGCTCCCAAAGTACCGGGATTAGAGGCAATCACCCACCTGGCCCAGCCTAATTCCATTTTTCCATGAATTTTTTGAAGTCTGCTCATATGTACCATTTTACACTCCTACCAACAATGCACAAGAGTTCCAATTTCTCCACATCCTGGCCAACACTTGCTATTTTCTGGGCTTTTGTTGCTGTTGTTTTGGTTTTAGAATAGTATTCGCCCCAGTGGCTGTGAGGAGATGACTTATATAATTTTAAAAACAATAAATTTACGACTGGGCGTGGTGGCTCATGCCGGAAATCCCAGCACTTTGGAAGGCCGAGAGAGGACTGCTTGAGCCTAGGAGTTCAAGACCAGCCTGGGCAACATAGCAAGGCCTTGTCTCCACAAAAATCAAAAAATTAGCCAAGCATAGTTGTGCATGCCTGTAGTCTCAGCTACTTGGGAGGCTGAGGTGGGAGGATCACCTGAACCCAAGAGGTTGAGGCTGCAGTGAGCCATCACTGTGCCACTGCACTCCAGCCTGGATGACAAAATGAGACCCTGACTCAAAAAACTAAATAAAAAAAAATAAAAACAGTAAACTTAGGATAAAAGAATAATTGTCTTTTCCCTCAGATTTAAACAACATTGTCACTGTTTTCCATCATAAAATAATCCAAGTTCACTGTTTTGTTTTGTTTTTTACTAGACACTATAGATAGGCCTAACACAGACCCTGAGAGTTCCCCAGTCCCAACTCAAAGGTAGCCGGGGTCAATCCTTGGCAGACTCTCCCAGAACTTTAGCCACAAACCTGTGATTGACAAGTGGCTTCTTAACCCCACTTTCTAGGCAATTCTATGACCAAATGTCATTTGTAATACATAGTATATGTAATATTTTTTTAGTTGTACAATGTTTAACTTGGAACTTCCCACCCTTATGGAGAAAAACAATCCATGAAAGCACATCTTTCACTCCGTTGCCATAGTTTCTGCTAAGCTGCACGAATGTAACTGCACAGAACACGGCTGAAAGCATCTGATTAGATCCAATGATTCTCTGTGTGAAGGCTAAGAAAAGGCTTGATTTAAAAGCACTTTTAAAATTAAGGTAGAAATAGGGAATAATGTCTTTAAAGCCGTTTCAAACATGTTTCTTAGCATATGACTAAGGCACTAATGTGATGAATTTTATTCACTGAATTATTTATTAAACTTGCAATAAGGTAAGAGACATTACTGTAACACACAGGTCCACGGAGCCTGTGAACCTGAAGGAGCCTGTCCCTGCCACATGAGGCTGCTTAGAAAAGCTGAGAATACAGGTCTGCCTTCGCACACTGCACAGGCAGTCCCCAAGTGCCCACCAAGGCTATGCTCTGACTACACATCAGGTCTGCAGCGCAGAGGTACAGGACTCCTACTGGCAAAAATCGAGAGGACAGCTGGGGACTCCCAAGCAAGAGGCATGGTGAGAGCAGAATATGAGCAGAAATGACTGTTCCCAAGAGAGGGTAGTGAGAGGACTTTCTAATTAGCATCACAAGTGTATGTGGGAAAACTAAAAACATAACATAAAACAGGTACTGGGAGCCAGCTGATTCAAAGCCTAGAATGCCAGACTAATTAGCTTGAACTGAATCCATAAGTAATCATGGCTCTTGCCATGATGAAGGTGATGTGTTAGGAAGATTACTCAGGCACAGTGTGAGGGATGACAGTGGCTGAAAAGTGAGGAGGCATCGCAGCAAACTTGGTGTGCTGCCGAGAGTCAAGTCTGAGGAAAAACCAGAGTGAAGAGGAAAGAATGCACCCAAGAACCACTGTGGTGCTCAGTTTCAGAAACATCCGCTGAACTCCGGCCTTGGATATTCACACTACAAAGAGCCAACAGGACAGGGTTCCCTCTTGCAAAGATAAACTAATTGACCTTCTGTTCCGTTGTTCACCTACTGGTCCCAGCTACGCTCTGAATGTCTGTGTCTCTTCAAAATCCCTGTGTTGAAAGCTAATCCCCAGTGTGTTGACATTAAGAAGTGGGGCCTCTGGGAGATGGCGGAGTACTTAGGATAGAGCCTCAGAAATGGGATGAGTGCCCTTACAAAGGAGGCTGGAGGGAGCCTGTCGGTCCCTCCCACCATGTGAGGACAAAGCTAGCAGGGCGTAGCTATGAAATAGGAAGCCCTCACCAGACATCAAATCTGCGGGTACCTGGATCTTGTTCTTCCTAGCCTCCCGAAATGTGAGAAATAAATGTCTGTTGTTTATGAGTGTCCCAGTCTAAGGTATTTTGTTACAGTAGCCCAGACAGATGAAGACAGTCCCATATCTAAAGTACAAGAAATGAAAACCTGCCAACAGAAAAAGGAAGGCAAAAGGGGGAAGTCTTGGGGTTTCAACACTGATTCTGAAGTGATAGTAATGGCAGAACACCCTGAAGGGCAGCTCCAGACAAGGAAATGAATTCTGCAGAGACATCGCCCATCATGTTATCAGCACATTTGCAACCAGCAAATTTTTTACTTTCCCAATACTAAGAGCAGGTGGAAATAAAAAAAATCTGAAGCTGGTTGCCGCAAACTTGTGTTATTAAGTACAAGTGAAACAGTCTTTTCTAAATTGTCACCTTTTTCACAATTCAGCTGAAAGTTGCAGACATATCCAGTATTTGCCTCAGACACCACTCTGACTAGCATTCCATACTTTCTATTTTTATGCAGATTATAAACTCAAAAAAGACAGTCTTCCACAATGAGGCAAATTCATATCAGCAGTAATCAGGAACAGAATTTGGAATGACATAAACTTTTTTTTTTTTTTTGAGTTGGAGACACCCTGTCACCCAGGCTGGAGTGCAGTGGCCCACTCATGGCCACCCCAGTGTCGACCTGCTGGGCTCCAGCTCTCCTTCTGCCTCAGCCTTCCAAGTAGCCGGAATTACAGGCATACGCTACCATGCCTGTTTTTTGTTGTTTTTGTTTTTTGGGTTTTATTTAATTATAGAGATGAGGTCTTACCATGTTGCCCAGGTTGGTCTTGAACCCACAGGCAAACCACTCACCTCGGCCTCCCAAAGTGCTGGGATTACAGACTGAGCCACCAATTCACGTCAGCGGTCGTGAATGAGTTAGGAGGGGACAACAGCTAAAACTGTAAGAAGAAGGCCCTTCAGGGGAGCACCCAACAAGAAAGGTGAGTCTTGACGATCACCTGGAATTATGAAGAAGAAGAAATGAGCCAGAGAAGGGATTCAATGAACCGTTTACTGAACCCAAGGAAAGTCATATGTCAAAGAAAACAAAGTATCAATGAGGTCAAATGAAGCAGAAGGGGAGAAGCAGATGGAGACCTAACTCTGATTCGGTTAGGTCACCAGTGTTTTTAGTGTGTTTATTTTTGAAAGAACCATTATAACCCTTTATACTTGGAGACATTTCATGGATCACCTGCCGGCAACTCGACCGCACTTTTTTACAAAATAGTGAACATCGAATCACTTCATATTAAATAGTATAGTGTTAAAACCAATTATTTTACTGCAAGTATACTTGGCTTATAATGAAATTTTGGACACTGAGGAAAAAATTATTTACAACAAAAAAATCAAAATTGTGTATCTTATATTTTTCTAATGTGAGGTAACTTGTGAAACAGTCAGTGACATGCATTGCAGGTTCATTGATACATGTTGTGCAACAGTAATTAGTTTGATGTCTTCCACCTGGCGTTTTCTTATTAAAGCAGACAGTGCGATCTCGTTTTCTTCCTCCCACATTAATAACACATAATTTCTTGTCCAGTCTGTTGTTCAAAGACAATGTGGAAGGACGTTCTACGTAACATCACCTGAAATTTTTTTTACGCACATCTCAGTATATATTCCATCTCTTTATTTGCTTTTTTGTGCAATTTGAATGGAAAACTTCAAGGACACACACATTTTTTAAATATTTGCACTGGCATAAGTTTGTCCTGTATAATAACCAGCAATCTCTTTATGTCCCCAAGATGGGACATCCAGTGAAAAGGATTAAAAGTAGAAGGATGAGAGCAAAAACCAGATTACAAAAGCATAATGAAGAAAGTGGTACTTTGCTATGTTTTTAAAAAATGCAGAAGAGGGAGGTATTATTCTAAAAAACAAAATAAACAGTCAAAACAGAAGATGAGTTATTTTTAAACAGACCAGGACATGGTTGTTAAGCAGGACACCAACCACAAAAATGGCCCACCTTTTGAACTATGAAGTCAAAAAGCAATGGCTGGACCCCTAACATTCATGGCCATAATCTGGGGAGTTAGAAAATGTGTCCCAGAATGAAAACAACCAGCCACAAGAACCATGAGATCTATGGGGAACTCCACAGAGTCAGAACATCCTGTCATCAAGCTGTCAATACACTCAATCTGAGTCACAACTAACTTTTCAAAGATGGCATGAAACTCCTGAGTGTCCCTGCCAATCCAACAGGCATCTCACTGTGTGTTGTGAGTGGCACGCAGTTAGACACAAACAGGCCCACACACACTCGTGTTGTTCCACAATGTCAGACATTCCCTGATGCTGTCTTGATCATACAAGCCCTGAGCTCTGTGGTATTTGCAAGGAGGCAACTCCCCCTAGTCAGAGCCACAGGCATGAGGTTCAAGCCACTCCATGAGTCAGTCAATAATGCAAACTATCACACTAGCACATTCAACCAACAGATTAAACATTCCACAACAAACAAAGTAACATTCAACATTAAGAGAAAGGGATGGAGGAAGGATTAATGAGCCAGTCCATGGGAAAGCGAGGATCAGTGTGGCTCAAATATGCCCCCAAGGGAGAGAAGAAATCTGTGCAAAGTCACCTTAAGAAATGAAAATCACTGTAAGCAGAGAAGGCCCTGGCCAAAATGAAAACAAAAGAACATAGTTCCAAGGCGGGCAGGGTATTTCCAGCACTGTCCAGGGCCCACCTGACTGGCTGATTCAGACGCCAGGTCCCCTAGGAAGGATGGCCTCTCATGCAAATGACCATGTCACATCTCCAAGCCCCATGCCTCTGGCTATGAGAACATCCACCAACTCCTTTCTAATTCCATGCTTGTTATGGAAGGGCACCTTTAAGTATATCAGCCTTTGATTATAGCTAGAGCTGTGTGCATAAAATCAAGGCACAAAGAGAAAACAAACAGCAATAAGACCTAGTATTGAATGATCCTATCTGCCATCATCAAAGCACATTTAATTAGTGGGCAAAGGACATAAACAGACACTTCTCAAAAGAAAACACACGAACAGCCAACAACCATATGAAAAAATGATCAACATCACTAATCACCAGAGAAATGCAAATTAAAACCATCACTGCATACCAGTCAGAATGGCCATTATCAGAGTCAAAGAACACAAATGTTGGCACAGTTGCAGAGAAAAGGGAACATTCATCCACTGCTGGTGAGGTTGTAAACTAGTTCAACCTCTATGGAAAACAGTCAGGAGATTTCTCAAATAACTAAAAATTGAATTATCATTTACCCCAGCAATCCTGCTACTAGGAATCTACCCAAAGGAAAATAAACCAATATATAAAAAAGATACCTGTACTTGTATGTTCATTGCAGCACTAGTCACAATAGCAAAATCATGGAGCCAACCTAAGTGCCCACCAACAACTGACCGGATAAAGAAAATGTGGTATATATACACCATGACATACTACACAGCTACAAAAAAAGAATGAAATCATGTATTTTGCAGCAACATGGACAGAGCTGGGGATCATCATCCTAAGTGAACTGACTCAGAAAAAGAAAACAGAAAACCTCATGTTCTCACTCAAACATGGGAGACAAATGGTCACAAAGATGGAAATAATAGACACTGGGAACGCCACTGAGGGGGGAGGAAGGTTAGGGTTCAGAAGCTACCTACGGGGCACAATGTTCACTATCTGGGAAATGGGCCTCCTGAGACCCAATCCCCACCACTACAAGAACAATGCACGTGTACTCCCGAATCTAAGTTTTTTAAAAAGCACACTTAATTAACAGCAATATATATACGACGCTGCAGTAAATAAACTGTGAACTTGTCAATGATTTTCTGATTGTCTTTATTCCAGAAAAAAAGAACAAATACAAAAAATGACATTGTGAGATGTAGTTGTGAATGCATAGAGTGTAGAAATTACAGCTTGTTATAGCTAACTGAAATAAACCAGAATTTATTATGAATTTATAATCTAAGAAGGACATCAATTTCTAAAACTTAAACTTTGTCTATTCAAAGCCTTATCCATTTTTCAATTACTTAGCAGATTTCTTTCCTCTTTGAGACATCAGTTCACCAATTAAAACAACAAAAGAGGGACACAAAGTCTAACATGGTAAGTGAAAAGTTCCTGTTTTTGGTAAAGAAAGGAGTTCCAGTCCAGGCCCTTACTCCCCGTTCTTCAGCAATCAGCTACACCTTGCCCTTTCCAACATCTCTGCTGTTCAATAAACCTCAACACTGACCTCTCATTTCCAAGTTCTGATATGAACAAGATCATGGTACCACACTGTCCTCTGGTGCAGACTTTTCTTGTATTATGACCTGTGATGGAGAAAGTCTGGAGAAACATTAACTATGCAACTGATTGTTGGACACTGGCTACTCTCACATCTGTGCATTCATTTCCAGTCTTTTCTAGTGTTCTCTGGTTGTGTATGTATCCTAGCTGTAGGCAGTGCTTACCAGCCTCTTATGAAATTGACTCAAATCCTGCAGCTTCGTGGCCCGTGGAAGCCAAAGCCTCCTCCACCAGCCAAGGTTTCCCTCAGTTACTAGGAAAGCTGACCTCCTCAGAACCCAAGGAGCTACCTGGCCACCATATATTTTCTGCACTACAACAATCCAGAGGACACAGGGCACTGACTTCTATGAAAGACAAAGTCAAAGCCAAACATCTGCAAAGAGCATTCTTTAGCACACCAGACTCCAGAGGAGAGTCCAAAAGACAGGCAGGAGTGGTACACCAGGTAGCAATGCAAACAGCTCCCTCAAAAGAAGTTGGTCAAAGGACTTTTTCTTTTAAAGGACAGAGTCTCATGTTGTTGCCCAGGCTGGAGCAGTGGCGCAATCATAGTTCACTGCAGCTCAACTTCCTGGGCTCAAGGAACCTCCTGCCTCAGCCTCCAGAGTAGCTGGGACTACAGGTGCATATCGCCACACTCAGCTAATTTATTTCATTTTATTTTTGTAGAGACAGGGTCTACATTGCCCAGGCTGGTCTCAAACTCCTGGCCTCAAGCTGTCCTCTCGTCTCAGCCTCCCAAAGCTCTAGGATTACAGACATAAGACACTGCGCCTGGCCTAAAAGGGCATTCTTAACCTATCTCCCCATCATTCAGCCCTGGGGAAGAGAATCTTTATCTCACCTATTCCCTGGCCTTAGCCTCACATCATTTTTCTGACTTTTCTCTCTCCTTTTCCCTATTAGGAACAAAACCAGCAAACCGTCCAGTTTCCCTCCACTGCTAATCTCTCAGCCCCACTAACCCCATCCCTGCATGAGAGCAACCTCGAGGCCATGCCCTGGGCAGCTCCCTCCACGTAAGGAATTCTGGCGTCCACTGCTACCAAAGTACACAGTTCTTCTCTGCACCTACTTCATGGGTGTCACATTGTCATCATGCTATACATGTAACTGCATAATCTATTCATCGAATAAATACCCTGAAGGCTCACTTGTATGTGACACTGGGCAAAGCACCACAAGACTGGGACAGACATTTGCCCTGATCCCAAGTCCTCAGGGTCTGGGGGACACAGGCAAGGGACCAAGTAAGGAAGTGTCTGGATTACAGGAGATTCCTTGGCCGTCTCTTAGTATGACCCTGCCCTGTAATTAAAGTCGATGGAAAATTACAAACATCCAGTTCAGGCAAGACTACTAGTGGTCCAGACCTTTCCAGAATGAATGTTTGGGTCACATTCCCAGGTAAAGAATCACCACCAGCTGAGGTGCTGGCTGAGGGCAAAGGTACGAAGAAGGGATGACAGGAGAGGGTAACTGTAAATATCAGCCCTAACATATGGCCAGGTAAGAAGTGAGGATGGTAACTGACATGAGTATTTCCTTATCGTGTTGTGAAAATGTCTGTATGTAGTAATATATATTAATCAAATATCTTTGTTCCCTACCCTCTCTTATACCCTTACCATGTGACCTAAGATATGGTATCATACTATGTAAATTACAGGATGCCAAGGAGAAGAATCAATGTCAACCAAGGACTTTGCATCCTCTCCTGGGGAAAGAGTGCATTTTCAGTTGTACATAGGATAGCTGTACCACGTTAGTCAGGATTATGAACTTGCTGCTGTCATTTATATGGAGATTAAGTATGACTTAAGGAGATGTATAAGAGTGCAAAGTTGACAGAGGGTGAACTTGTGATAGTTAATTCTATATGTCAACTTGACTGGGCCATAGGTTACCCAGATATTTAGTCAAACAAACACTATTCTGGATGTTTCTGTGAGGATGATTTTGGATGAGATTAACATTTAAATCAGTGGACTTTGAATAAAACAGACTACTTTCCATAAAGTAGGTGGGCCTCATCCAATCAGCTGATAGCTAGAATATAACAAAAATACTGCTGTCCTCTGAACAAGAAAGAATTCTCCAGCACCATCTTCAGACTCTATATGCAGCACTGACTCTTCCTCATTCTACCACAGATGGTCTTAAGACTCCTTCCACCCTGCCAGCACACCCTGAAGATTTTGGACCTTCCAATCTCTATCATCACATGAGCCAGCTTCTTACAATAAATCTTTTTCTATTTATACAGAGTCCCTGACTAACAATGGGTTCAATTTACGATGTTTGACTTTACGACGGTGCAGAAGCCATGCACGCTTAGTAGAAGCCACCATTTCCCATAATGCTAGGTAGTGGCAGCCAGCCATGGGTAGTCATGGGCAGCCCCGTTTTCAGCTTAAGGTAGCTGCCGTCTGCAGTGGGGCTGCTGGGAAGCCCACCATAAGTCGGCAACATCTGTACACACAATACACCTCTCAATAATGGGGCTATGATGTGAGGAATGTGTTGTCAGGCAACTTTGTCACTGTGCAGACATCATAACGTAAAACTACACAAACCTAGATGGTGCCACCTACTACACACCTCAGCTCCATGGTTTAACCATCACTCCCAGCCCACAAGCCTGTGTGGCACGTTACTGTACTGAACATGTGGGCCAGTCATTATCACATAACGGAGTATGTGTTAACTAAGCATATCTAAACATAGATGAAGGATCATAAAAACACAGTGTCATAAGCTGACGGGACCTCCAGTGTATATGCAGTCTACCCTTGATCGAATGTCATTACATAGTGCACAGCTCTGTGTGTGTGTGTGTGTGTGTGTGTGTGTGTGTGTGTGTATGTGTGTCCCCCTCCATACCCGTGGGCTCCATATCCGTGGACTTAATCAACTGCAGATCAAGACTATTTGGGAAGAAAACAGCAATAAAAACTAACAATATAATAGTAAAAAATAATACAAATAAAAAGGAATACACTATACCAACTAGTTACGTAGCATTTACATTGTATTAGGTGTTATAAGTAATCTAAATAGGACAAGGTACACTGGAGGATGTGTGGAGGCTACATGCAACTACTACAGCATTTTATATAATTTCAGAATCAAAAAGGATCCTGGAACCAATCTCCCACAGATACCAAGGGATGACATGTACGTGTGTGTGTGCATATGTACATGTGCGCCCACTGGCTGTTTCTCTGGAAAACCTAGCACATCCGTATAGCACTTTTTCCTTGAGTACACAATTCAGTATATAATCACAAACTGCATTTATTTTTGTCATGTCTCTGTAGTCTCAGTTCATCTGGAAGCTTCTCAATTTGTGTCTTTATGACACCGATTTTTGTTTGTTTACACATTATGTTCTGTGTGGCTGTCAAGTCCTCACGGTTCAGGTTATGCATGCCCAGTAGCTAAGTGATGTGCGCTTCACAGGTGTCATGATCAGAAGCACACAGAGTCAATTTGTCACTCATTGATGATGTTAGCTCTGATCACCCAGTTCAGGTGCTATCCAGTTTCTTCACTGCATAGTTACCAATTTTCCCCTTGCAATAAGGAATCCATGCAGAGACATTCTAGGGCCACGGAACACTTCCTGTTCCACATCAAAACGTCCCCCCTAGACTTAGGAAGTGGTGGTGATTCTCACCTGGATGGCTACAGAAGAGCAGTTTCCAGCTCTTCACTCCTTCAGAGTGTATCAGTCAGCAGCGCACTGTAAGAAGGGCCCTCCCTTGTTCCCACCTGAGTATCTGCCTACCTAGGTATCTACCTACCTATACTACTTATAGATTATAATTTTTTCAATGATGACCTCTTTATCTATTTTTCTTTCTCCCTTTTTTTTGGGGGGGGGGAGCACTTCCTTGAGTTGTCTTACAAATAACCTTGATTCCTTCTCATGGGAAACAGTTATCAGAAAGCAAGTTCTGGGTGCCAGGTATACTCCTTGCTATTTTAATTTGAAAATGTTACATGGCTTGCAGTTTCTGAGTTCTGCTTCTGTGTGTTACATCTCAAGGAACTAGATTTTTGCTATGATCTCAAGTAAAACTGAAATTGAAACTAAAATTGGGAACAAGCATGTATATGTACTTGTGCTCTATGCATCACTACAGCATATAAATTAAAAATACATGTTCAATATGATTAAGGTTTATATACTGCTCTTACAGCTCTGGTCCGTCTTGTTGTGGTCTCAGTTCTATGAATAAATACACTAAGTGCTCGCCATCAGTTTTCTTCCCCAGTCTGTTCAGATGCAGTTACTTGTCTAGGTCCTCAGGAAGACTTTCCGTGTAGGGTCTTCTCTGAGCTCTTTCCTGCTCAGGACTTGTGCGATAGCCTGAATTGAAGGCAGTGAGTTGAATACAATTCTTGGTTTGCACTTTCTTAAGTTTCTTTTAAAAAAACAATGCTGCTCCAGTGTTGTTTGCTTTGCATGTTGTTTTTGAGAAGTCTAATGCCAGTCAATTATCTTACTATGTTAATTTACTTTATCTTTTGTCTGAAGCCCAGAAGATTTTTTTTTAATTTTTAAAAATCTAATATTACTAATACTAATATCAAAGTCTCACAGCAATACAAGCACATGTCTGGCCATCATGGGACTTGACTACTGCATTACTACCGGGCTTCCCCAGTACCCAGCAGATCATTCAACACATAGACTTGAGTCATCTTTTAGTCTGGGAATTACATTTCTTGGGTAAATTTTCTTCTTTAAGGATTCCCATTGTACATATGTTACATCATATTTGCCTGTTCTCCATTTCAACCACTTCTTCTCTGACTTTTTTTTTTTCTGCATCTAATTTTTTTAAAAGTATTTCCCAGCTTTTCTTCAATGCCCTTATTAAATTTTATTTGAATCTATTCTTCCTTGGGGACCTTGTAAATATTCCCATCCTTTCTGATATGATTGTGTCTTTTCCTCCATTTTTTTCCAGAATCCTATCCACTGTCACTGCATTTCCTCCACCTTCACTGTTTTTTGTTTTTTTCGGGGGGGGGGGGGGGGGGGGAGGTCAATTTCATAACAAATTTTTAATATATGATAAAATTTGGGC
>CAUYQG010056289.1:0-12534 GCA_963574415.1 Tarsius wallacei | reverse complement strand
CCTGATTTCCTTCTCTTGTCTGATTGCTCTAGCTAGAACTTCAAACAGGAGAGGTGAGAGTGGGCATCCTTGTCTTATTCCAGTTTTCAGGGGAAATGGTCCCAATTTCTATCTGTTTAGCAGTATGTTGGCTGTGGGTTTATCATAGATGGTTCTTACTATTTTGAGGTATGTTCCATCTATGCCTAGGTGTTCAAGGGTTTTTATCAAGAAGAGCTGCTGGATTTTATTGAAAACTTTTTCCATGTCTAATGATGTAAATGTGGTTCTTGGTTTTACATATGTTGATGTCTTTAATTACGTTTGTGGTCTTGCGGATGTTGAAACAGCCCTGCATCCCAGGGATGAAGCCTACTTGATCATGGTGGATGATTTTTGAGATGTACTGATGGATCCAGTTTGTTAGGATCTTGTTGAGAATTTTTGCATCTATGTTCATCAAGGATATTGGACTGTAGTTCCCTTTCTTTGTTGGATCTTAACCAGTTTGGGTATCAATGTGATGTCAGCTTTATAAAATGATTTGGGTAGAGTTCTTCTTGAGTTCATCTTTCTGGATTGCTTGGAATACTTTCAACATACAGCTCCTCCTGTATGTTTTGCAGAATTCTGCTGGAAAGCCATCTGGTCCAGGACTTTTTTTGTTTTTTTGTAGGTAGATTTCCTTTCTTTTCTTTTTTTTTTTTTTTAACTTTTAATTTTTTTATAAAGATGTGGGGTACATTTCAGAGTTAGGTATATAAACATTGATCATGGAGGTACCCTTGTTGATGAGGTGTGCCCCCTCTTCCCCAGGCAGATTCCTACTACTGCCAATCCCACCTCCCCACCTCCCCAACCCCCTGCAGTTTCCCACTACTGCCAATCCTTTTCTTATAGTATTACGATAGTTGTTCAAGGTCCACTTATGAGTGAGAACATGTGATACTCAATTCTTTGTTTCTGTGAAAGATCACTCAGTATTATAGACTCTAAGTCCATCCAGGTTGCTGTGAAGTTCACGATTTTGTTCTTCTTTATGGCTGCATAATATTCCATCATGTATATGTATCACATTTTTTTTATCCAGTTCTCTTTTGATGGGCAACACAGTTGATTCCATGTTCTTGCTACTGTGAACAATGCTGCGATAAACATACATGTGGATGTATCTTTGTAACAGAGTGATTTGAGTTTTTCCAGGTATATTCCCAGTAGGGATATTGCGGGGTCATATGGAAGATCGATTTTTAGAACTTTTAGGAATCACCACAATGTTTTCCACAGAGGTTGTACTAGTTTACATTCCCACCAACAGTGTACAAGTGTTCCCTTTTCGCCACATCCTCTTCAGCATCTGGTATTTTTTGAGTGTTTGATGATGACCATTCTGACTGGAGTTAGGTGGTATCTCAGTGAGGTTTTAATTACATTTCTTTGATGACTAGTGGGACTGAGATTTGTTCATGTATCTGTTGGCTGCTCGTACATCTTCTTTTGAGAACTGTCTATTCATATCTTTTGCCCACTTTGAAATGGGGCTTTTTTTTCTTTTCAGCACATTTGAGGTCCCTGTAGATCCTAGATGTTAGGCCTTTGTCAGATATGCGGTTGGCAAATATTTTTTCCCAGTCTGTGGGCTGTCTACCTGCTCTCTTGATGGTTTCTTTGGTTTTGCAGAAGCATGTTAGTTTGATGAGGGCTCACGTGTCTATCTTATCTCTTATAGCATGGGCACTTGAGTTTTGATCAGGAATTGGTTGCCAGTTCCAATTTCCATAAGGATGTCTCCTGCATTTTCTAAGATTCTTATAGCTTGAGGTTTTACATTTAGGTCTTTGATCCATTTACAGTTGATTTTTGTGTATGGTGGTAGGTAGGGGTTTTGTTTTAGTCTTCCGCATGTGGTCAGCCAGTTTTCCCAGCACCATTTACTGAATAGGTTCTCCTCTCACCAGTGGTTGTTGATGGAGGCTTTGTCAAAGATGAGTTGGTTGAGGAATTGAGGTTTTAATTCTGGAATCTCAATCCTGTTCCATTGTTCTATATGCCTGTTCTTGTACCAATACCAGGCTGTTTTGATTATTGTAGCTTTATAATAAAGTTTAAAGTCTGGGAGTGTGATACCTCCTGTTTTGTTTTTTGTTTTGTTTTGTTTTGTCTGTTTTTTGCTGAGGATTGTTTTGGCTATTCGTGGTCGTTTATGTTTCCATATGAATTCCTGTATTGTTGTTTCCAGGTCTGAGAAGAATGCTGCTGGTAATTTAATGGGTATTGGTTAAATCTGTAGATTGCCTTAGGTAGAATGATCATCTTAACAATGTTGATTCTTCCAATCCATGAGCATGGAATATTTTTCCACTTGTTTGTGTCTTCTTGGATTTCTTTGAGCAGTGTTTTGTAGTTTTCATTGTAAAGGTCTTTCACATCCCTGGTTAGGAAGATGCCAAGGTATTGCACCTTTTTTGTGACTATTGTGAATGGAATTATGCTTTTTATTTGGGTTTCTGTTTATTATTGGTGTATAGAAATGCAATTGTCTTTTGCACATTTATTTTATACCCTGAGACTTTGCCAAAGTCCTTTATCAGGGCAAGGAGATTTTTAACAGAATATCTTGGGTTTTTAAGGTATAGAATCATATCGTCTGCAAAGAGGGATAACTTGACTTCCTCTTTTCCTATTTAGATATCCCTGATCTCCTTCTCTTGCTGATTGTTTCAGCCAGGACTTCCAAAACTGTGTTGAACAGGAGGGGTGAGAGTGGGCATCCTTATCTTATTCCAGTTTTCAGGGGAAATGGTTCCAATTTCTGCCTGTTTAGCAGTAAGCTGACTGGGGGTTTCTTGTAGATGGCTCTTACTATTTTGAGGTATGTTCCATCTATGCCCAGATTTTGAGGGTTTTTATCAAGAAGGGGTGCTAGATTTTATCAAAAGCTTTTTCTGTATCTAATGATATAATCATGTGGTTTTTATTTTTACCTCTGTTGATATATTTAATTAAGTTTACAGTCTTACAAATGTTGAACCAGCCTTGCATACCAGGGATGAAGCTTACTTGGTCATGGTGGATGATTTTTGAGATATGTTGTTGAATCCAGTTTGCTAGGATCTTGTTGAAAATTTTAGCATCTATGTTCATCAAGGATATTGGCCTGTAGTTCTCTTTCTTTATTGGATCTTTACCTGGTTTGGGTATCAATGTGATGTTAGCTTCATAAAATGATTTGGGGAGAGTGCCATCTTTCTCAGTCACCTAGAATACTTTCAATAGGATTGGTATCAGTTCCTCCTTGTATGTTTTGTAGAATTCTGCTAGAAAGCCATCTGGTCCAGGGTTTTTGTTTTTTGTTTTTTGTTTTTGTAGGTAGTTTTCTTATGACAATGTCAATTTCCCAGGTTGCTATTGGTCTATTTAGAGTCTTAATTTCTTCTTGTTTCAACCTGGGGATGTTGTGTGATGTTAGAAATTCTCCACTTCATTTAGGTTTTCAAGTTTGCTTCTGTACAAGCATACATAGTAATCTCTGATAATATTTTGTATTTCTTCAGGGTCAGTTGTGACTTGATCTATTGTATTTCTGACTGTGTTTGTTTGGGCTTTTTCTCTCTTACTCTTGGTCATTCTGGATAGAGGTCCATCAAGCTTGTTTATCCTTTTAAAGAACCAGCTCATTCTACCCATGGCAATCTACAGATTTTATATAATACACATTTTTGAAATTACCTGCAACATTCGTCTCAGACCTGGAAACAACAATACAGGAATTCATGTGGAAACATAAACAACCATGAATAGCCAAAACAGTCTTCAGCAAAAGAAACAAAGTGAGAAGTATCACACTTCCAGACTTTAAACTTTATTATAAAGCAATAATAATCAAAACAGCCTGGTATTGGTACAAGAACAAGCATATAGACCAATGGAACAGAATAGAGATTCCAGAAGATAAGAGGAATTTCAATCAACAAATAGGAGAGAGGAAGGGAAGCATTCTAGATAGGAGAACAGCCCAATAGGAAATTATTAATATTGCCTATTTTGGATCCAAAATTGGCCAGGATAGGTAATAATAGATAAAGCTTACTTTAATTTAGGAAATAATAAGGTTTACTTTAGTTTGTGATAAGAGATTCAATTGAATAAATATGAAGGAATATGGAGAGTATTAAATACTAAACACCTTATACATAATAACAAAAATGACAAAAGCACCAAGGAATAGAGTGTATTAAGCACTTAACTTGCATTATCTCATGTAATCCTAATGCAAATTCAAGGAGAAAAGGTAGTAATATTACCTCCATTTGACATATGAGGAAGTTGAGGGTTGAAGTAGTTTACTAACATGATTACATCAGAAGAGATACTATCTAGAAAAGTTAGGATTAGAACCCAGGTTTGAAATCCAAAGCACAAGCTCTTAACCAATATATTTCATTACCTCATTATATTGTCTATATCTTGTATGATGCATGTGATCGGTCTCCAAAAATATTTAAGTAACAAGAAGTAAAGCTTGTTTCATTGATTATAATCATAGATGCACATTTTAAAAAGTAGTATTTTCCTTAATGTTGACTAGAGATGAAAGGTCGGATAAAAGAAATTGACAGCATAACCATCAACTGGAGTTATAAGCAAGGAGCAGCTCATGAGTGGTCCAGGGTTTTAGAAGCCAGGTCATGGATCCTGAATCTCCTCCAGATGGTAAAAGAGAAGTCATTGGAACATCATCAACAAATGACATCATCAGAAGTGTGTTTTAAAAACATATTCTGGTAGTAGTGAAGAGAATAGTTTGGGGACAACGTTGGTGAGGACACACTTAACTAGCTATAGAAGACTTCAAGCAAGAGGTAATGTTGGCTGGAGTAGGAGACAGAAATAATGGGCCTTCCTGATTGAGTCAAGATGATTTCTAGGTGTGTGGCTTAAATGGTAGAGGAATAGTCATTCTACTTATAGAGTGAGGAATCACAAAAGCATAGGGAGAAATGATGAGCTCAGCTTGAGACTTGTTTGAAGTGTCTTTGTGGTATTCAAGTGGAAATGTCTAATGGTTGAAGATATTGATCTGATAGTAAGAAGTGAGATCTGGCCTGGATCAAAATTTGTGATTAGTTAAAGCCATGGGAATAAAAAAGATTACCCAGGATGAGTGTGCAAAGTAAGAAAGGAATGGGCATTAAGACAGAACATTGAAAAACACCAGCCTTTCAACAATAAGGAAAAAATAACTGTGGAAGAGAATGAGAAAGGAGGACTTCAGAGAGAAGAAGCCAAGAGTGTATGGAGTAGTTGAAAACACAGAAAAAGAGTTTTATTCTTTTCCAAGATGGAGGACGTGAACACAGTGTCAAATACTGATGAAGGCTCTAGTCAGAATGAGGGCGACAAGTGACCACTGAATCAGCTATGCATCCTAAACAAATTAGAGGCCAAATCATAATGGATTGAGAAGACAATTAAAAACAATAACAAAAAGTAGAGCCAGTGTATGGAAATTAGTGATTTCCAAAGACCAGTGCTAATACCTAATCAGAGGAAATCCCCTGAAAATTAAAAACATTATTGTTGTTTTAAAAATAAATCTAAATCATGTATTTTATAAAATTATTACACTGGGATATTTTTCTAAATTTTTACTGCTAAAAATACATTTCTTTTACAAAATGATAGTGATAGAAGATAGGAGCAGTTGCTTTCAAACAGTATTCCTAGTTAAATCTATATATTGTTAGTCTATCCCAAAATCTGCAACCTATTATTGCTGCTAACTCTCAACTGTTTGATTCTAAAGTGATGTGTGTCCCAAAGAATATCCCGGATGGCTAGAGAGGAGGTAGAAAAAAGGGGAGTGTTACCTGTCTGGCAAAGACATTTGCTACCTTCCTAGTTTAGAGTGCAGTTCTGAAGGGTCAGCAGAGAAGTATTTGCATTTCATCTTTGGCAGTTTCATTATGTTGTCAATTATTATAGTGCAATGTTCTAATAGGAGTTTCATCATGCATTCAAATCGGAGAGAGGAATCATTTAGCCGCCACAACAAATTGAGCTCAGCAGGCTTCATTTCAGGAATTTCTGTGGTGTCAAGTGGTCAGTCCTTCGGTTTTAATTTCTAGATATATGAGATGCAAATTGCATGATCTTTTCTCCTCTGATAGTCAAAGCAAATGGCTCCAATTACATTCTAACATATCCTTAACAGGGAGGTAAATAACATTATCAGCTTGGGATGTGGTAGGATGAATCACAAAGAAAAGATTAATTATCTTGTAAAGGTATTGTATTATCTTAATTGTTCACATCACTCAAGCTTTTCTAATTAGAAAAGTAAATACCAGGCTAGGCTGGTTTTACCCTTGCACAATGAAAAAAAGAGATAAACATTTGTATGAATTATACCTTTTCAAATATTTAAACTTGACAAGGCCAACCATCAGTGTATACCTGCTTTCCTGTCATTGGACTTCTCAAAGGTCAATTATAGTTCTTTTATAAAAAGCAAAAACAAATCTACTATTAAATAGTACAAATACTTCAATGTATTGATGCTACAACCTACCTATCCACATCTCTTTCTCCACTATTGATTTCCAAAATCTAAGATGCTTTTCTCTATCAAATCGATTCCATGTGTCCTTTTAGCACAGTAGTTTAAGACCTGCTGGAGATTACACATAATCCCCCGGTTTTCTTCTCCAAGCAGCAGCTGTCATTTCTTGTACAGAACAGTTCCCATTCCACCATTCTGATTAATGCTTTGTCTGTGGATAAATTTAGTTTCATTAAACAATCAGAATCAGATACTGCCTCCCAGACCTCTATTTTGCCTGTGAGAAGGTAATCAGACTCCATCATGAGTTGTGTCCCACCATAAGCCACATTGTAGACTGGCCTTAGGGACATATAAAATACCTCTACTATAAATATTTTTCTTAATAAAGCTCCCAGCACATATTAGGTACTCAGAAGTGTAGCTTCCATTAAACCCATCATCTCTATGTCAGTTTCTGGCCTTCATTTTGAAGCAATGTGATATAGCATTTAAAGAACAAAGGCTTTGGAGTCTTAAGGATCTGCAATTGAATCTGGCTATAAGACTAATTCTATAATCTTGGATAGGGCATTTCACCTCTCTGAGTCTCTTTCCTTACCTGTAAAATGAAATAAAATAGTTTCAACCTGTTAAGGTGATCCTAAGGGACCAAAGGAAACCTTGAATGCTATACACTTAGCTCAGTGCCAGGCATTGAGTAGTACTTAATAATTGTTGGCCATATTATATTGTATGACTATAATCTATAACCTCTCTACAGCAACTCAGTTTGAAAGCTGTTTTCTGAGGTCAAAATCAGAAGTGAAAAATCCTTATCATTTAAAAAGGTCATCTGAACTTGCCCACATATCAAATACTTTTCTGGGACTTAATTCTAATGTGTCTCTTTCGTTCTTAGATCTTCAAAATGGGATATTTTCAGAGCTCTGATGGGCTGTAGCATACTGTTTCCGTAGCTGGTTTACCAACTCGCTGATCTACAGCATTTCACTTAGGGCTGTTCTTTTTGACAGGAAAGCTTGAGGGAGATGATGATCTTAAATGCCAGGAGGATTTTCCATGTGAGCACAGGGGAAGATGCTGTGAGTATCTGTGCACAGCATGCAGAGCAGATTTTGAGGGTGTGAAACTCCATTTATGTGCCATTAATAGACCCTTGGGATTGAGGACAATGCACTGCAGAAGGGAAGAGGGGTTAATTCATCTGGAGCTTGATTTCTGAAACGGATTCCTCAGTCTCATTTACATTTACATTAGCAGGACATTGTTAACAGGAAGATGTTGTATGAGATCAGGCTGACATGTAAGATTTTTATGGGTACGATCTCTTTGTATTCTCTAGCCAGTTGCCCGAGACTGAAGCAAAAAGTCATAGATCCCCATCTGCCCTGCCAGGTCAGTTCCAGCATGGCTGAGAATTTCCCTCTAGAAATTCTGTCTCAGGTTTTAATCGCTTTTTGTCTTTAATGCCAAAACTTCTATCTAACCAAAACTATCCCATAACCTACCTCAATCTATTTTCTTATCCCTTCCTTATATGAGATAAAGAATAAATTCACTCCTTTAGAAGTTAAGCAGTCTCTCAAGATCTTTGTTTTTTTTCTTTAATTCAGTCATTGTGACACTGAAAAAATCACCTAACTTCTCTAAACCTTATTTTCCCCATCAGAAAATGGGAATCATATAATTTTTTTGTGGTACTGTTGATTTGAGGACTAAACAAAATCTTATATGTGAAAAGCTTGGTGCTGTTCCTGAACCAATGTGCCTCATATGGGTGGGTCCAGTCCTTGGATGTGTAATGCTAGAAAGAATGGCTCAAGACTTACATTGCTTGAAACATTGACCCAACACAAAAAGAAAGCAAACATGTCAAAATTTTTTCAATGTTGAGTTGCTATTTCTAGAGGTTTCCTCCAAAGGAGACCTCAATCAAAAAGTGGACTGGGTGAGGCAACTTAGAAAAATAGTTACATGAGTAAATACCTCATACTGACTTCAATCAGGGCAGTGACAGAAACAGCAAGTATCAGGGATATTTCTCTAGTGTTTAGGCTTAAGTTAGTACTTGCATAAATACTTGTATTTTCTCTTCTTGACATCTTTTAAACCTGTTTTCTAAACTCTTTCCCAGACCTTTCCTAAAGGTAGAAAAGCATGTATCTATTCCCCAAATTCCCCTAACGGTAATTTGGGGAATAGATACATGCTTCATCTGCCTGTATTTTCCTCATTATGATGACATGGTAACCTAGTCTCAGACCATTCAAAAATGAAGTATGCACAGCCTAGCTGTCAGAGAAATGAATAGTTATTCTTAATCAAATTCCTATGTTCTTGGCTACACTTATGTTTAAGACATGAAAGAATGTACATTTTTCTAAAGTACTATCTCTATTCTCTTCATATTCGTCATCTTTCCCTCCTGAGGACTGAGACACTAACATAATTTTCTTCAAAACTATTATATTAACTTCTACAGGTTCTATCCACTAATCTTTACATCTTTCTCCTCCTGTACAATAGACTCATGGCATTGGTACTTCTCATCCAACATTTAGCAAAATGCCTGACACCTGGTATGCTTTAAACAAAGGATAGTTTCACTGTGGCCATTCTGTTCTAAACTCTATCCAAGGTGCTGATAATATCAAAGTGAATAATGCACAGTTCTGTTCAAAGGGAGCTCAGCTTCTTTTTAAACTTGTGCTTAAATCATGTTTCCATTATTGGCAGTGGTTTTTTTCCCAGAAACTCTATCTTTTCTTTTCCAATTTCCCTTAGAGGCAATGACAAGCATATCACAATGCCTGGATAATGCTGCTGGATGATGCTGGTAACCAATGAACTGAGCTCCAGTGGTCAAACCTTCTGAGAATTTCACCGAACATCCTTCTTCTTGACTCACAGGAGGTTAAATATTATTTGCAAGACAAGGAAACAACATGAAATATAAACTGCCAATCTAGAGAGCCCATTCTGCCTTCATTCTTTAAAGTGCCTAAACGGCCAATCATATTCCTGTTGACAGGCCTATCTTTGTCCTACATTTTCATATGAGAATAGTTGTAGCTTGAAGTATTCAAATGTAGCACAGTCAAGTTACTAGTATATTAAATATTATTTAAGACTTAAAATGGGCATTTTCTCAATCAGGATTAATGACCCTTAGTCTAGGAAAGTAAATGTGACTCAGTTTACTCATTTCACCAGACAGAAATCTCTTTGAGATGTAGGGTCATGTCTGCCTTATTCGCTGAAAGAAAAAACTCATTTTGCTACCAATGCAGCACCTGGGAAAAACAGGTGAGCAGCAAGAAAATTTAAAAGCAGAAGGAAGTTGATTTGCAAGATTAGAAAAAAGGTTGTTCTGAATACAATAAAGAACAAGATTAAATGGAATATAAGAATAAATCCATAATGTCACCCTTTCATAAATCCATATTCGTTGTTGTCTTCAATTGATCAAAATTATTTTTCCAAGTTTATAGGTATTAACTAATGAAGACAAAGAGCTGAAATGCTAACTTTGGAAGATATCAAAAAAAATTGGTGGAGTACTCTGCCTTTGTTCTTTACTTTAATGAAATCTTATTCAAACCCATCTACCAACCCTTCATTCAAATGTCACTTTCCTGATTGCTTTTGTTATGTGCCATTGAGTCATGGAGATTTCACAGCTGACTAATGCAGTGGCAAGGTGATAAATCATAAACACCAAATAACATCAGCGAAATTACAAATGATAGACGGCAGTTTAGAGGACTGCCTGTGGGAAACCAGGTATTCATTTTTGCTTTGTACCAACTTCTAACTAGTCTACACTTGACCATGGGAGTTGTCAGAAAGGTAACAAGGTACTGCTAGCTCAATGCTACTTAGGTGCATAGAAAGGACTTGTTAAACATAAGGAATTTAGTTGCTCTAGCAAATTAAAACTGAAGTTGTGAAGTATACGTTCAAAAACAAAATTAATAAGTACAAGCCTTCAGTGGGGAAAATAATTGTTACCATTTTTAAAGGGATGCTTCATATATTTTCTTCAGGAAAAATAAAATGAACTAGAAATTTGTGTTTCCATGAATACAGCTTTACTTTAGACATGAATCATCACTTTGGATTTTGTTTATCTTAGCATTATATCAATGCAGTCTGAGACTTGTACATAAATTCTGGAACAGTATTCAAATAAGAACAAATGTTAGACACAAACACCAAACAGCTTACAGAGTGAGACTCCAACTCAAAAAAATAATAATAATAATAAATAAACAAATAAATATCTAATTAAAACTATTAACTAGTTGTATCTCTAATAAGCATTTGCTGTGTATATTTCATATAGTAACTCAGCCTGGAATGATGCTTCTAAAATGGTTTTTGATCCAAACTGATGAAAATATTCTTCTATTTAAGGGAAAATGACATCTCTTTTTAAACAGAATTAGTCGTAATTGTGTAAAATTCCAAAATTTGATTAGCTTATAACTTGATATAAAAATGTTTAAGCACATACAGTACCAAGGAAGCAAGGTAATTTCAAGAAAAACACAACACAAGTAGATTTCTGTGTGTTTATAATCCTCCTGTAATTCCAGTGAGAAAGTGGGGCTTGTGTATATTTCAGAACAATGAAAATTTTAGCTAGTCATTGCTTTTTTTTTGTTTTAATTATTTTCCCAAAATGTGTTCTTTGTTTCTAACATAAATTTTTTTAAGTTTTTAAAAAATGTGTGACATACATCTTTTACCCATACAGTATAGAATCTCATCTCTGAAAACAATGGGCAGGAAAAGCCAAACTGGGAAGCCTGAGATACAAGTAATCCATATCATTTCATCACCTGCCAAACTCACAATCTTTCGGAAAGAGAAGAAGAAGAAGAGATGAGCTATTTACCAACTAAGAATATCTAATTAAAGTCAATTGAAGCTTTTACAGTAATATAACATTATCTTTGGGGGACCCTTAGAGGAACACAGGCATATAGATACATATTCCCAGTCTCTTAAGAATTGTGCCAAGAAAGAAAAGCTGAGAAGGCATCTTCCTCAAAATTCTGAAGGGAAACTAGCCTTTAAGTAGGCACTTTCAGTGCACTATGCATTAAAGTGTTTTAATAGTGTTCATTTATCATTTTAACAGCAAGCATTTACTAAAAGGTTGTGTGACCAGGTGCAAAGAAGAAAGCACATAATGTATCCCAAGGCTTAAATTTTCAAAAGACAATGTGAAGTCATGTCAGAAATGGGAAATGCTGTTCTTTTCCCTTTATTTGCTTAAAACATGTGATTTTTCAAGTTCCAGCTCCACAGGAGACAAAACTTTTTATCAGGACACTATCAATTGTCCTTTTTAAGAGGAAATGATTGAAATGAGACCTAGTCACATCAGGTTAATTCAAGGTCATATTGAAAACCTTCTGACTGTTGGCCATGATGACACAGTAAATCTAGTAATGATAACAAAAGACACAATGAAGAAAATCAGACTTTACTTACTACTTTTACATTCATCATATGAGGCAGTTCTCCTAAAAACTCTATCAGCAAGTCCCCTACATATGAACCTTCAAGTTGCAAACTTTCAAAGACGCGAATGCACATTCACATATCTATCACGTAATTTAGCTCACTGTACTTTTCAAGGTAGTGTACTATAAGATACAAAATGTTATATTCATTTTTGTGTTTCTTTTTTATGTAGTATTTGTGTGAAAGGTATTTTAAACCTATTACATACAGTACAGTACTATATAGCCGATTGGGTACCTAGGCTAACTTTGTTGGACTTACTAACAAATTGGACGTATGAATGCGCTCTGAGAATGGAATTCATTCATATGTAAGGGGCTTACTGAATTATTAGCTAGAATTTTATAAGATAACTTGGGACTTTGTTTAAACATGCAAGATTGAAACATATGAGCTTTACTCCAGTAACACGCTAAAATTGTGGCAAATAAATTAAAACTTTTTGAATTCATACA
>CAUYQG010056288.1:0-33529 GCA_963574415.1 Tarsius wallacei | reverse complement strand
GCTTGCCCAGGCGGGTCTCGAACCCGCGGGCTCAGGCAATCCACTCACCTCAGCCTCCCAAAGGCGCGGGATTACAGGCTGAGCCACCGAGCCCGGCTGAGAAATGTAGTGTTTTAATTAATGGAATATCACCAGTAACTGAGTTGACACACACCCACACACATACACGCATACATAAAAACAAAAGATGAGATCACCAATATTTAGGGAATAAGATTCACAATGATATTAGACAGGCAGTATTATTATCAAACACTTAAAACCTAGAATTTGAATCCAGTTGGCTAACGCCAAGTACCTATGTTGAGGCATAAGCAGAAGTGGGCTCTACATGCACCCATTTTACAAATACATGAGCTGAGGCATTCCTTTTTATCTACAAGCTTATTACACCTGAAAACACAAACCCCCATTGTGTAACCATGAGAAAGTCACTTGAATTATCACGGCTAATTTTTTTTTGTCTATAAAATGGAAATAATCATAATACTTCCTTCATGGGACTGTGATGTTCAATGACTAAGGAGAGATGGAGTATCACACTGAAGGTGGTTGAGATGGGATTGGGGAAGTTTAAATAAGATAGTAATTTTAAAAAGAGTCTCCCATATCGTATGCACTTATTAAATGTTAATATAGTGAATTTACTTTGAGTTTCACTGGCATCCTCTTTACAGGCACCCACACCCTGGCTACTGCTGTTTTGGTTGATAACAACTCACTCCCACTAGAAACTAGCCCTTAGTCAAACAGAAACCTTCTTGACCTGGAAGAAACAGCCTTACCTCTCGGGGAAGATCTCAGTCAATAGTAACAGACTTAGTGGTACAAAGGGCTGGCTTCTGCCTCAAGGTGGGCTTAATATGTGGTGTAACTTGACAGTCCTTATAGACTCAAACCAAAATAGTCTTCAGCAGGGTTCATGCTCTTGTTTAAGCTTTCTATGCCTGTCCTATCATGCTTCCTTTACTCCTTCCCAATCACTTACAGGAATCTTCATTTCAGTTCTTGCTGCTCGGGAACCCAACAGAAAACAACTGGAATCAGAGGTGGTCTTAGCAAGATGACCCTAAGGATGGACTTCTCAACTTGGTTCACTTGCTGGCTGGATGGCAGTGAGGAGCTCACCAGTGAAGGCAGGTGAATAATTGATAATCCCTAGTGTGCTGCAGTGTATGATTGCTAAGATTTTCATTTGTGATGAGCTGGGGTGGGATTCAGGTGGAAGAGGATGCACTAGCTGGTGCAATGTCTCAGGAAATGAGGAAAAATATAATGATAAGTTCTCTAGAATTGAATGAGTAGTTGAAGAGAGAAAATTACAGGCTCACATCAATTAGTCAAAAATTTAACACAAAGCATGAGAGTCAGAAAACTTCAACTCCTGCAGCTGGGATGGGATGGAAGCAGAAACAGCTGAAGTCCAGGCACAGGACTTGATTGCAGTAGTACAAAGCTCTGAAAGGGCAGAGTGTTCAACCCAGGAAAATCTCTTAAGCCAAAGTTAGAGTCTTCATAGGGAAAGAGTGACTCTGAGTTTGAAATAGGGATAGCTCTGCATAGATGCATCTTGAACTTTTACTTCCCCTGAACTCTCTGATTCTGAAGAAATGGACTTCCCCCATCCCCTACCTTGCTTGAAGACCATAAAAAGACTTCAGATAGGGGCTTACAAATGTAGGGTTCTTTTCTGGGCACTCCCTCAGCTCTTCTCCTGCCCATCTGACCCACAACATGAAATCTCAGCATAGCTCAATCAGAAGTGCTGGGCTTGCCAAAAGGGAGATGGTATTATATATTGAAGAAGCCTCAGGACCTAGAGAAAACTTACTGGCAGAAGCTGGGAGAGTACATCTGAGAAAGGACCCTAAGCGTGTTTGACCAAGGGTAACGAAATCTAAGCTTGTTCAGGGAAAGCTTGTGGATATGGGGGGCACTCTACCACCACCATAAGTTAATTCCCCAGGAAGGGCTTAGGAGATGACTCAAATTTGGTGCTGAGAAAGCTTTGGGAAAATTGGAAAAAGCAAGGACACAAAGTGAAATGAAAATACAGGAACTATTGTAACAAACAATGGAGGAAGGCATCAGAAAGCTCAGGAGAGTGGGTGTGCTGGATTAGACCAAACCACTAGCTGACCAAATTCCCAAGAGGACCCAGAGGTCAATTCATTTAGCAAAGTGATAAAAAATGCACTGGTGAGAAGGGTGTCAACATCATTGAGAATCTCAGTGGTAAC
The DNA here is from genome assembly GCA_963574415.1 of Tarsius wallacei. Classification (NCBI taxonomy): domain Eukaryota; kingdom Metazoa; phylum Chordata; class Mammalia; order Primates; family Tarsiidae; genus Tarsius; species Tarsius wallacei. The sequence continues at coordinate 31,289 of CAUYQG010056288.1, read as the reverse complement.
TGTCTTTTGTAAGCCATCGTTCTGGTAATGGGACAGGTGGTTACAGAATTGGGACCCTAATATCAATGTGGATAACAGGATTATGGAAAAACAGAGGTCGGGTGGGAGTATTTAGCTGTCAGGAGCAAGGTGGGTATGATTACCACAGTGGGCAGTGAGGTCAGAATGGTAGCCAGAGAGGCCTAACCTGCAGGTATCAAAGGAGGTGGCTAGAACATGGTGTTCCTAGGGACAAGATATATGGACAGCTAGCAAGGGTACTGATAATTATATTCAATCGGAAGAGTTCAACGAATGGTTGAGTAGAAGGCTGATGTCAGCCATTCCTATAGAAAGTCATAATCTCTTGGTCAGTTTTTGGTTTTCTGGTTCAGAATCCATTGATTAGGCTCCAGTGGGGAAGAACACTGTGACACCATGGTCAGGTATATAGAGCAGTTAGTACCCAGTCTTCCCCAAAGAGATCTTTGGCCATTTACCTAGATCTTTCAAGAGCTGTTAGATACCCAGGGGCTCAACCCAGCACTCCCATTAGAGTGGTGGCACACGGGGCTCAGGCAGCAAATGAAATCTTGGCCCAGATCTTCCTTGCAGTGGTCTCAATGGGTCACAGTCTCACACTGTGATCATCTCTCTTCTCATCAACTTTGTAATTGGAAGAGATATAGTAGCATTTGGCAGAACCTTCATATTCATTCCTTGACCTATGCAGTAAGAAATCTTGTAGTAGAAAAGACTAAGTAGAAACTCCTGAAACTTCACACCACTCGCCCACACCAAGATTTAAAGAAGCATTTCATCCCAGGGGAATGGCAAAAGATTGGCACCACCCTGAGATCCAGATAATGCAGGTGTGGTGGTCTCCATTACAGTACCCTTCAATTCACCAGCCTGGTTCCTGAAAAGCAGATGAGTTATGGTCAACAGCATTGAACTATCAATAATTATGGAACCAAAAACTAATCCTAATTGCAACTGTTGTGCCGAATGTGTTCTCATTATTTATGATAAATTTATGACAATAAAAGCTCCCTTCCCCAAGAGTACTTATGCCATTCAGGAATTCATGAACTTGGGAATTTTTAAATAGGCAAATTAGATATAGAGTTAATTCCTTAAAATGAGTTGAGTACTTGAATTGCATTTGTGTGGCTGTGGAGTAGAGTGGGAATATAAGTAGCTAATAGATCACTTTAAATGTTTTCCATTAGGTTGGCTTTCAAATAATTATGACAACTAACAAATTTGCACATTTTGGAAAGAGTTTGTCATATATCAAATCTTGTTTTTAAATGGTTTAAAATGATAGGTGTCTGGCAAACAATATCTATAACCACAGTTGAAGATAGAAACATTTAAGCTTCATGGAGGGATGTGAGGAAGTCAGAAGCTCCCCCTATCCTGACTGGAAACTGCAATCTCCGTTCCCTCCAAGAGCTCTGACTGGCTCCTGCTGGGTCCGGTCTTAGGATAAGAATGAGAGGGAGTAAAATCTCTGCACAGAGAGGGGGAAAATCTAATCTGAATTATACCAAATTGTTGGTAATCTCTTCTCCCCAGCCCTCATAAAGATCCTTCGATTCCTCCAAAACCCTTTCAAGGGTAAATTACCAGGAGGAAAAGAATTGGAGTAGAGTTCTTACCCTCTCCAAATGGCCCCTCAAGGCCTGCAGCCTCAGGACACAAACAGTCTGAAGGGAGATCAATCTCAACCAGTCCCCACAGCTTCACTTCTTGAATTCAGTAAAATCCTCCCTCCCTATGACTGAATGCAAAGTGAGTCTTGTCCTCTCAGCGAGATGACTCATTGCAGTCCCCAAAGACACACACACAGCCTTTTGTTCAAAATGTTGTAGTCATCTTCACAACAGGTCACAGATTTGGAAGAAGGCAGAAACTGTGTGACATCTTTGGCATCATCATTCCTTTTCCATGTTCCCCCATTCCTTGGTTAGATGACGGCAGAAACCCCACCTGTTCTCCTGTGAGCCTCACTTTTTTTTACGGAGGGCTTGTCTACTGCTCCTCTACTTCCTCATATGTCAGTCTTTCCTTGTCTTGTGGATCTTTCCTCATCAATTTCTTCTTTCCTGGATGAGAGTCTATGGTATTATTGCCAGTTCTTCACCCTTCTCTGTACACACATCCTTGTCGGGGCCTCACTGTGAGTGGGGCTTGATGTTGGGCTTCGTCCTGCTGCTTGCTTTGCATTTCCACTTTTTTCTGCACCTCCTCCATTTGCCATGAGAAAGATATGCTCCAGGGAAGGAGAATGAAACTCATGTGATGCACCACTGGCAGCCTAAAGCACAACCTCCCAGCTGATCCACAGACCTGCAGTGAGAAGCAGAGCCCAGCCCAGATCTGCTGTGCCCCAGCTGGTCCATTGAGTGTGGGCAACTATGAAAGGGGGTCCTCAAAAACACTAGAATTAATAAAAGATAGAATTCGTACATACTTAAACTTCAGTCACCTTCAAAGCACTCTCTGTTTAATGCAATATACCTATCAAATGTCTTTTCCACTGCCCAGAACAGTTTTTGAACTTGTCAATTTTGATGCCTTCTAATGCTTCTGCCATTTTTTGGTTTCACTTCTCCTACATTGTCAAAACGTTTCTTTTTGAGGACTTTTTTCATCCGGGAAAACACAAAAAAATTTGTTCAGGGTGAGATGGCGTGAACAGGGAGGCTGAGGCAAAGGGTCATACCATTTTTGGTCAAAAACTGCTGAACTCAACACAGTGTGGGCAGGTGCGCCTGTCAATCACCCATCATGCAATGGATAAACAAGGGTCAAAAAAATCTCCAAAAACAAATTCACTGAAGTAGAATGCGGCAGCCTCTCACAACAATGCTAGCTGGTACACTGTTGCCGATGGGTTCCTAAAACACTTACCTAGTGGGAGAACCTGTACTACAAGGGGCCTGCCCTCCATAAAACAATTCTGTTTTTGGGGGGGGTTGTGAATGATCTTTGGTATTACTTCATAGAAGATTTCCTCCCATTTTTTTTTTGGTCTGTATTTGTCATAGTTCTTAATAATCGGATGGATTATAAAACTTTTAAAGTTTCTATCTCTTTTATTTTGATTTTTTATTTTCTATCTGGATTCGGGGGTACATGTGCAGGTTTGTTACACAGGAATATTATGGGATGGTGAGGATCTACTGAGCTCATCACCCAGGTGAGTCCTATCTCTGTCTTTTAAAAATGTACATTTGTCCTTCAGTATACACCAGGATTGGTTTCAGGACCCCCGTGGATTCCAAAATCCATGTATGCGCAAGTCCCAAAGGCAGTCCTGCCAAACCTGAGTATCGCATCCCACAAATACTGTATTTTCCATTTGCATTTTTTTTTGGAAAGAAATCTACAAAAAAGGACCCAACCAGTTCCATCCCTTGTTGTTCAAGGGTTAACTGTATTTCTTGATAGGTTTTCTTAACTTTATCTTAAATTTTCTACAGCATCTTTAATTTCTGATATCATTATTCACTTTCAAGAGCTGTTTCTTGTTTCTGAGAGTCCCTGTTGCAGGGATCTGAATCTCAACAAATATTTCATGTGCATCCCTACCTTTCTAGGCCTCAGTGTGACTAGGGCCATGTGATTCATTCTGGCCAATGGTCTGTCAGCAGAGTTGACAAATATCACTCCCAGACTGCAGCACTTAAAAGCTATTGTGCCTGAAACCATCCCTCTTTCTCCTGCTCTGGTGTCCTTGAACACCACATGTAACAATGGTGACATTCCCAAATCAAGGTAGCCTGCATCTCTGAGTCTCAGCTAAAGAAGAGCAACTTTTGGTTGCTTTGGACTTGGTATAAATGAGAAATAAACTTTAGTTGTTTTAAGTCACTGAAAATTGAATGTGTGTTGCTGCAGCACAGCCTATTATATTTTATTTATTTATTATTTTTTGTTTGTTTTGTTTTGTTTTATTTTTAAGTTGGAGTCCCACTCTGTCATCCAGGCTGGAGTGCAGTGGCATGCTCACAGCCACCGCAACCTCGACCTCCTGGGCTCAGAAGATCCTTCCGCCTTAGTCTTCCAAGTAGCTGGAACTACAGGTGTGTGCTACCACGCCTGGCTAATTTTTTAAAAAATTTATTGTAGAGACAAGGTCTTACCAAGTTGCCCAGGCTGGTCTCAAACCCCTGGGCTCAGGCAATCCTCTTGCCTCAGCCTCCGAAAGTGCTTGAGCCACCGTACCCGGCTATATTTTAACTGATACATAATTTTCATCGTCTTGTTTCCTGAATGCAATATCTATTTCTACTCTCTCCAGATATTATCATTCTTTTCTTGGAATAGTCTTTTTTTTCTTCTAATTCTTTCTTCCCATTTGTTGCTTTTCTTTTTCATGTTCAAGTTTCTCCTAAAATGTCTTATGCTGTTTGATCATTTTAAAATAAGGTGCTGAAAATTTGATACAGTTTTGTAAGCATGGATGGGTCTTATAGACCATCAAGCAGATGCCAGCTCTTCATTGGGAGACCCATGTGTGTCAGTACATAAAAATCCTTTCTTTGAGGCTATTCAATATCCAACTAGAATGGTTTCCCAATATCTTATCTGGAGGGTGGATGGCACATATTTCTGACTGTGTTGTGGGAACAAGGTGTGGAAAGAGTCTCATTGTTTAATATGCAAACTTTCGCTCAGTTCTCTGTGTTCAATGTCTCATGTCCCCACATCTGGAATGCCTCTTATCAATTTCACTAGAGAATCAATTCTGACCTTTTGCAGGGGGTGGTCATCCGGTTGTGTAGTTTTGGGAGAGAGATCCGGGAGGATCCAACTTCTCTTTACACAGATTTCAACCAAGCCCTTTATTTTCAGTCCTATGTCTCATCCTCATTTTTGGCAGTACCTGGGTCTGTGAGTGTTAAATCCTCCAGGAACCTATTAGGCAAGTTACCTTTCTGGCTGTAGGCACGTGGGCTGGGCTTACTCCACTCTGCAAAGTCAGTCACTACTCCTCCATCTGGTATTTGGACTTGGTATAAATGAGATCTTTCAAACTTGCCAACTTTTCTTCTTATCTACGGTTTCCTTCTGTGTTCTCTTGTTCCTTGTGGATTTATGTATTTTTATTCCTTCACTGGGACTTGACTGCATTTAGGAACAGAGAAGAGATTGCTTTTAAAAAGTAAGTGGTAAATCATCTCATTTTACTGGAGATGTATTGCTTTTGTAATGGAAAAATTTGAATAAAATAATTACAAGAAAATGCCAGCACTGCTCACTATGAATAACAGAAATCTCCACAAGTAGAGCAAGAAAATGGCCAACAGACATGATTTATTTGACCTACCCACCCTCCTTTCTCCAACATCAGCAAAGGTTTCACAGAATTATGTGCCTGTGCAGTTCTTGAACTATTAAGAGGTTTAGTAATTAAATTTCACAAATATTTATTGATGAGAAATCACATCATGAAAACCCCCTTCTAGAATTGTTTTCTGTGTACTGGCACAAATGGTACAGGCAGAAATTAATATTTTAGCTTTTATTACTTTGCTTTTTGGTTATTTCTCTGAGCAAAACTGAAAACAATCAATTGACTTTTTGGAGAAAGGAATAGATATAAAAGTTATCATTTGGATTGGCTGCAATGTAACATATAAACTCAGACTTATTTCCTAAGTGTTATTCATGTTTTTATTGTAAATTAGATTCATTTTAAAGTTGTTTCTTAAAGGTTAATTTTCCCCCTCACAAACAACAGAGACTGCTTATTCCCTTCTTTCCTGCCACCCCCTGACTCTGTATCGCCACAAAAATATAAATACAATTTTTCCTCATCATTATAATTTGGGGGACTCTATTATAAGGAAGTGATCCAAAATTCAGGTGTTAAGATAGCCATGATAGCCTTGTTTATGAAATCAAGAAATTAAAATCTCTCTCTCACCCCTGCACCCCCAATAACACACTCAATGTACCCAGTCAGGTATTCTTAATTACATGAGGGAAAGAGTGGCTTTAAAGAGGAGCATAGGGTTCATCTTTAGTAACAGAAAGAAGGCAGAATATATGGGTGCAGATGGTGGAAGGTGGGTAGATTGAGGCAGTGGGAGTTTGTGGAAGTTCTCTTCTGATTGCTCCAATTTTGCCAGGAACGTACGAAGCAAGGTTGTCTGCTGAGAGTGGGGGCAGAGGTGTTGGATGTGTGAGGAGAACAAAGAAGGTGTGAAATAATCATCTAGTAGAGTGAGAGGGAGAATGCACTAGGGGAAATACAGTGTGGCTGCTGGGCAGCATTGCGGACCCCCTTGAGGTCACGAGTGTGAATTGAAAGCAAGATGAGCCTGCGTGGCTTCATGTGATTCCGGGCTCTTCTAGTTGGGCTGAGTTCACAGGCCAGAGCAGCACAGAGCTAGAAATCATTTAATTTGGAGGGTTTTTAAAAAAATAGCACCAACCTCCTTTTGCTATTTATTTGTTTTGTATACATTTAATACTGCAGGACATTGAAAAATGATTCCACGCAATCTAGACATACCTCATTCAAAACAAATTTGAAATGTGTCGTTTAGTTTGAAGGTGGTAAAGGCTCTCAAGGAGAATTGATTTGACTTTTTTCTTTTTTTTTTCTTTTAAAGATGTGGGGTACAATTCAGGATAATTTGGAGTTTAGCCAAGCAAATATAATGAAACAGAAGGGACATGGCAAAGGAGGGTGTATACACAGAAGTATAATAATGATTGACTAGGGAACTAACCTGGTTTAGGAGAGGACACGAAGTGGTTGGGGACTGTGAAAAGATGGCAGGATCAATGGATTATAGGTCCTGATGGGTTCACAGGAATTTTTGCATCTGGGGCTCTAGAAGGAGCTAAACATATGAGAGAGATATCAGGGAGAGAATGCCGTAGAACAGTTGCGGTGATTTGTTATGACAAAGTCCAGGGTGTCACCATGAAAGTGACGAGGAAGGAGGACGAGAACATCAACGCAGGGGCATTTTGTGCAATGAGTAAGTGGCCATGACACATGAAGATTCCTCATCCGATATATTAAAATCACCGAAAATTAAAATAGCAGTAAGGTTGGAGAAAATGACAGTGAACTAACTAAGTAAATTATAGCTACATAAGGGGCAGCGGTACAGTATGATGACATAGGCTTCAAAGCAGGAGTATTTGGGCAGGAGAGAGGTGAATGATCTGAAAGTGGCAGTAAGGAGCAGAGGAGAACCACATCCTGCCTTCAAGCCCAAAAGCCTAAGTCAGTGCAGGAAAAGCAGCCCCTCCTCTACTGGAGGCAGTGCTCTCAGGGGAAAGCCAAGTTTTTGTTAGAGCAAGAAAGTGAACGGGACGTTCAGAGAAGAGACTGGAGACATAAGGGACTTTTGCTAGTGATGGACATGAACTCAAGAGGCCACAGTAGAAGGTCTGGGGCACTTGGAAGTGGTGGTATATGGGGATAGAAGTGGGGTTGTAGAGTTCTAAAGGGATAAGAAGATGGGAAATGAGGGGTGGCCTGGGAATCAGTGGCTTCTTGTGACAACTGATAAAGGCCGTATCAGATTGGTTCGAGTAGACTCAAGGCAGATAGTGAAGGCAGAGAGTGGGGCTGTGGGAGCATGGGTGTCTGGGGCTTTCTCTTGGTCCCTGTTCTTGGCAGGTAAAAGACCTAAGGTGTGAGAGCTGGTATAGAGCTTGCACTTGACCCTCTATGGGGAGGGACTATGGAATTACTTTCATCTATATTGTCATTTAATCCTAACAACTCTATATGTTTTATTTATTCCTCATTTTACAGATGAGAAAGTTGACCTTAGTTCAAAGAGGTTAAGAAACTTGCTTAAAGCTTCACAGCTAGTCAGGTTAGAATCAAAATTCAAAAACCAAGTCTGCTTAACATCCCAGATTGTTCTTTTTCTACCAAATCACACTGCTTCTACCTCTTCTTTGAGATGAATGAGAATGAGGTAAGACAGATATAGCTGAAGATATGTTTGTGGAATGGGGACAAAGTTGAAGAAATTTACGCTTGAAGGCCTATTCCTCTCTCTCTCTCCCCCTACCCTTCCTCCAAATATCCATTTTCTGAGGTCCTTGCTTTCCCTCTAAATTGAGATAAGATTGAAAACCTGTGAAAGTCATTAAGGCCCTCCCCAGATTTCTACAGATTCCTGGGACTCGCATTTTCATGGACTCCCCTGGGTCTCAATAATAACTTTCAACAAGCTGGGCCAATAGAGAGACCCTCTTTCATCCTGTGGGTGCCCTGATGTCTGTGCTTCATTGTCCCCGACAGAAAGCTGCTCCTTCCTTAAGTGCTCCAAAACAGCATTCCAAAAGGCATTTGTATTTGTGGTAGGCTTCTCAGAGGCTTTCGATGGGTGGCAAAGGTGGGGTATTTACCCACTCTTGTTCTTAAAACATTTTAGGTTTCCCCACTGGGATTTTTTACTGGCTTCTTCACCTAAGAATGTCAGACAACTTTGGCCAGTTTGCTGACTCCCCCCTTTTCCTCTCCTTTTACCTCTCCTCTCTTGGTTGTACTTGGGGATGTTATTATTATTTTTTTTTCATTCTGTCATGTCAAGCAACTGTCCCTGGCCCCTACTCACCTACACCGAGCTAAGCCTTCCTTTGGAGATCCAAGTTCATTAAGGCTCTTCATGGATTGGAAGATCTTCCATACAACAAGATTCAGCTGCCTGGTGGCTCTTTCTATTGCCCTGTGTGCAGAAAGAACAAGGTCACCTGCTGGCAGCAGGAGCTGATGGGGGAGGGGAGGGGTAGGAAAGGGCTTGGGAAGGGGGCGATGCCAATAGGCCCCTGCAGGGAAAAGGAGACAGGAGCATCACGGGAAAGGGTAACAGGGATGCCAGCGAACTCAGCTGAAAGAGAGGTGGTTACGTTCTTTTCTAGCAATCAACCACGTATGCGGAAAAGTGAGAAAAGATACTGGTGTTTCTTGGGGTTAGAAGGCTGCACAGTGAGCGCAGGAGGAACGCAAAGACATAAGGTTACATAACGCGCGCCGTCAAGACACTTGCTGGTGAGATGGGCTGTGGGTCTGAGCGGGACAGTGAGAAAATGGGCCAAGAAGAGAAGGAGAGGGAATGGGAGGAAGGAAAAAAAAGACATCTCAGCAAGATTGGAAAATGGGTTGTGAGAGGAGAGGCAAGCCAGGAAGGAGGTGGTGTCGGAAAGGGAGTTCAGAGAGGAGGTAAGAGTCCGTAAACTGGTTGGCTTTCCTGGCCTCTGCAACCTAAGCACCCAGTGCGGCCCTGGCACCAGGCTGGCGCCGCCTCCGAGTAGCAGAGCGCTGGCCCTGGCTGTCCTCCCACTTCTCCCTGAAAGAAGGCGTCCTGCCAAAGCCGCAGTGACATGAAACGGCCCGCCCCACCAGTTTCGCAGAAGAAGTCTGAGCTGCCAAGGCTCGTCAGGAAACCCGGCGCCCCTCCCCAGGCAGCTCAGCGGCTCCTGCAGCACCTGTTCCCAAGCGGTCATCCAGTTTAGGAAACGCACAGTCGCAGAATAGCTGCTATTTCGCTCTCTCCCACTTCTCTCCCTAGCATCCCACTCTCCTTTTAGGGAACAATGTTCTCTCTTGCCTGCTGCTACACATATGGGGGGCAGCGGGAGTGGGCATTTGGTTTCCCTAGACTTGAAATGGAATCCATCTCCCGAAATTCTCTCTAATTTACATGCACTCGGTTTTGTCACCCTGTGTCCCATTGCTCATCAGTTGCCTTCCTTGTCTTCCTCCCGTCCCACAATCTCCCCACATTTTTGTTTCATTTACTGCTCTCTCAATCAAATGTCATTTCTGTCAACACTGCTGGAAGAAGAGCAGAGAAAGCCCATCCCTCTAAGTCTTATTAGACATGCGCTATTGTTCAGGAGACGCTTCCCGTGCCATAGGTGACCCATCTGTCATCAGGTACCCTAAGGCAGCATCTTTCCTGCCTGCTTTTTCTCTCTGTAACTTCTTGCCCTAAGTCGTATTTCTAGTAGCTTCATGCCACGTACTCTCGTGCCTATGGCACAGGTAGGGACCACTTTAACGTTGCCACAAATGTCCTCAGTCAAGGGGCCATATGGAGACTCTGTGAGTGGCACCATTAGCTGTAAAGCTTGAGGCAGATTTGCAGGTGCCTTGCCCAGAAGAGAGAATCCCAAATCAGAGAAACGTTTTGATAAAATATTCTGGAACACATTTAAAGCTGCTTTCCCACCCAGCAAGAGTCTTCTTGTTCTCCATGCAATATCTTCCCCCAGGGGACTTCAGACATGGCCGTCATGGGCGGAAGCTCCTGACACTTACCTGCAGGATCCTCTGCGACACCTCTTATCCCGATGGGCACACCTGATCACAGGCCAGCACAGAGCCCTCTCTGCCTTACATGAGAGCTCTTCGGGGAAAACAATGACTTGGATTCGCTTCTGATGAGCTCACGAGTAAGCCACTAAGGGCATAGAGCAAGCTCTTTACTCATCAGCCGATGAGCTATAAGCAGTCTTCAGCTTTTGGGGCCTCCTGCTCACCCTTCAAAGTGATGTTCCCAGCTACTTAGACAGCCTGTTTTTCTGTTTCGGGAACCAGAATAGGCCATGACTGTGAGCAGCGTGGCGGCAAGGGCCATGTCCCTTCTCATTGCAAGACATGTTTGGCAGGAAGGAGGCCCTCATAGCCCCTCTGAGTAGAATCTGAAGGTGGAAGGACCCCCTGGGTCATCTAGTTCAGGACTTTGAAAAAATGGGTTCCTTAGGACATTAGGGCCCAATGAAATAGAGGTTAAGTTATTGACAGGGGAAGGGGGAGGAAGGGTGTATAAAAACTTTCTCATGGTCATGTTGGTTTGGAAATTAATGTGTCCAACAATGTTTTAAAAATTATTACAGGAAATACTGAGCTTTAAAGTGCTGTTGAGCCTGTGAATGACCCAAAGAAGGGGTGAAAGTGTGTGCTGTGTCTTCTGACTAGAGTCCTGTGGACCTGTGAAGGGCTAATTCAGTCCAACTCTCTCACTTTATAGATGAGAAAACTGAGGCAGTAAGAGGAAATGACACACTCAGAGACATTTGCCCCACTGGTAGCATATCTGGGATTAGAACCTAGACCTCTTCTTATTGTGTTTTTTTCCCCACAGAAATCTTCCACACAGCCTCTGTATCCCAGGCAAGAGGAAAGAACCCACTGAATGAGTCAATCACATGAAGCTGATGTCAAGAGATTGTTTATAGCTTGGCATTTCCAAGATGGATGCCCTGTGACTGTTAAGAAGAATTACCCCAAACCTTCTTAGGCCCTTAGAGAACTTGTCTTCCCTTGTGAACCACACTGTTCCCAAGTTTCTGATCTGTGTGAGGAGATGTCATACACTGCTTTATATTTTATTCATGTTAGCCCAAGCCATCATTTCACCTTAAAAAAAAAAAAAAGGACAAAAAATGATCCCTGCAGAAAGAACCTTTACAGACAGATGCAAAATCCTATGCTGAAACTAGGGGAAAAAAATAATAAAATGCCAAGAAAAACAGTTAAACGTGCGTGGAACACTAGACAGAGAGGTGTGCGTGTGATGGAGTGGGGGTGTCTTCTGAATCATTTCCCTAAATTTAGCAATGCAGTTTTTAAAAAATAAGCCTTTAAGTGCTGCTTCCCAGAAATCCTGTTATTTCTCTGCACATGTCTTACGTAAGTCTGTGCCACAGGCCTGCAGAACAGTCAAATAGGAAGGGACAACCCTGTCCCGAAAGAACCACAGGGAGAAATTCAAAAGAAAATTTGAGAGGATAATAAACTAAGGAAAACTCTGCCTTTTCTTTCCATGCAGCTGCGAGTGGTGCTGTCTACTGGAGGTGATGTCTGCTAAGTGCTTCCCACCTGGATGTTGTGGGGTGGTTCTGATATTTATTCACTTGTCTTCTGAATAGAGCTGTCACTGTTGTTCATTATTTCCAAAAGACTTACCGTTAATCTTACTGAACTCCCACGGGAGTGTCTCTCTCTGCTGCCCGCCCTCATTCCTTTGGGATCTGTCTCTCCACTCCCATTTCCTTCCTCTAACTTTATCCTCTGAGTGGTTCCAGAAAGAATCAGGCCTCCAGAGTTTTTAGAAATCCATTTCTTTAGATTCTTTTTCCAGCTTACATCTAGTAAATGCTTATGTGGCTTCTCTGAACTTCGTCCTAGCAAGAGGTACAGGGTGGCAGGACTCCTGATGGTCAAGGGTCGGCATTTGTTACCATACAGATAGGTTATTGACAGAGGGTCGCACTGACGTTGGAACAAATGTCCTGGTGTTACCAGCTCTCTCTGCTGCCTCTACAAATGCCCATGTTTGTGGCCTGCTTGAGCACACCAGTGAACAGAGTGAGAGTTGTCATGGTGGTGAACTGCTCTCCTTTCCTGAAGCAACTTTAGAAATCTCCCTGCCTGTACCCTCATTTCGGCCATCTCTCCTACCTGGGCCCCTCTTTCTTACCTACCCATAACTAAACCTCTTTACCAATCTGCCATCCTCTTTAATCCTCTTTTGTTTCCCCACTGAGCTGCTAGAGATAGTCATGAATCCCTGCTAGCTGGAGCCTGGAAAGAAACTGATAAACAATTTTGCAACAATCTATTAATAACTGATCATGACTTCATATATTGCTTGCCTAGGGTACTTCACACTTTAATAGGAGAGAATTCATTGATTCACAAAATTTCTGAAATGCCTACCGCGTGCCAAGCCTTATTCAAGGGGCCAATTCACACAAGGCCCTGCTTGCTTTCTAGTAGGAGAGACAGATAGTAAACAAGTAAACAAACTATAGAGACTGTGATAGTAGTAGGTTATATTAAGAAAAGAAAGTAATGTGATCGAATAACTTGATTAGCTGGGGTAAGTAGGGAGGGCTTCATGGAGGAGGTGACATCTGAGTCATCCTTGAGGTTTTTGAGGTAGGAAAAATGAATGAAAATGGAAAGGAGTGACTGTGGCTGTAGTGTGGTAAGAAGGGGAGTGAAGGAGATGAGCCAGAGAGGTGGACTGCAGTCAAGTCATGTGGTGCTTGTGATCCACGAAAAGTATGGATTTTATGTCATCGCAACGGGAAGCCTTTGGAGGGCTTTAGAAGGGAATTGATGTCTCCTCTAACTTAATAGAATGACCCTGTACCTAAAGAGAAACTCTCAAGTCAGCAGAGGAAGAACTAAGACCTGGCATGTTGAAAGGTGGCTTCAGGAAGTGTGGACTGCAATTATGACTACCCAGAAAAACCTGCCAACTTACTCCACCCATCACCTCTTTCACATGAAAAGTAATGAGGTTGCGCCACTGAGTGCTCCCAATCCTTTTCACATCACAACACACATGGAAAGTGATGTTTGTGCAGCACGCTGGGAAATAAATGAGACTTCCCTGCGGACTGAGGCTCACTCACAACACACTGGAAGGGAATTTCCAGACTAGTGGCCTCTAAGGTCCCTCTTGATTTGATTAGTTTAAGGTTTTATATTTCCTTGGGATACCCCTCAATCCACAGCACACAGGCAGGTGTCTGTTCTAACCAAAGTAAGAGCAACTTCGACCCAGGTAATACTAAGTAAGGTGGTCTATTACTTCACGTTTCCCAAGCATCGAACCTCATTCTCAATAATCAAGCATTGTCATCTGGTGCGTTTGCTTCTGATCATACAATTCCCTGGCACGCTGGGTCTTAAGTCCTTCTTCCCTGTCACTTGAGTGATCAATTCTTTCCTGAAGTGGCCGACCCGGCTCAGAACTGGTGATGCTTTGGACTCTTCTGCCTTTCTGATTTGACTTCAAACCAAGCAGCAAGACAATCCACCACGATCACTTACTGAAATAGCAATGTTTATCTTTCCCTTTTCCATAGTCCGAGAGCCATGGCTGGATGTAATAGATAAAACATAGAGACAGGAGGTGTCTGCATCAGAAGATCAAAAATCAGTCCACTACAATAAAAGACAAATGTATAGAGAGCAAGACCTGCCCTCTACCCACAGAAAATGTCCTTTGACACATTCGATAGAGCAGTTGCATTTGAACATACCCAGCCCCATTTTTTCCTGTGTCCTTTGAGATGTGGTCTAGTATACACAAACTCTACATCAGTTATTTTACCTCCAGACTTAAAGCATTCTCCCTCACCTTTGGATGGTGTATCTTTCTGATACTCATCTTTGCTCTGGTGCCCCCTCAAGAACTCAGTTCTTTGACCTCCCCGATTCCATCGTCCCGTCCCCCACCCTACCAACCTCACTTATTTCCCTTCTCACTGTATACAGTATGTTCACCATGATCTTTGTGACCCTGACCTACTTCTCAACCATAGCAGCTCCCCGAACTCCCCAGCATTATCAGAGTTATATAACCCAAACAACTAGAAATTGATTGTGAAAGAGTCAACACTATGGCCTTCTCTGGTTAACATTGGGCCCTGCTGAGCTAGTCTCAGGCTCCTCTATAAGTATCCATGCCTTTGCTTTCTTTTATGTTGGGAGAATTTTTTTCTGTTAAAAGGGGATTTTTAAAAAATGTTTTGGGTGGGGGGTGGTATTTCTTCATTCTTTACCCCCCAAATCTGGTGAAGTTCCTGAAAGTAAAACTCATAAAAGTGTGGGGATCCACCCTGAAACAGGGTCCCTGAAGTTTTCTCTCTCAAACTAGTCCACCCTTAGTATCCAGCAATTAGTCAATTACCCTTAAATGTTTCTGCCTGTTTCTAGCAGCAACTTCTGTTCCAGGTAAGCTGCAATTCTCTGTACTCACCTGTCTCTCCAGTGTTGGAGATGTTTGCCTTGTTACCTAATTTTTGATGGATCTCAGAAGAGCTGTTGGTTTTAAGGTTTTAAAAAAAATTGTTGTAAGTACAGGGGTTATAATTTCCAAAAGCCTTAAATGCCAAACTGGCAGCTGTGGACTTCTTATTCATAGTCAAAGACTTTTATAATGATGATAAGAGCAAATATTCAGTAACTTTGTTGGGTTAAAGTCTAAAAGAAAAGAAGAAAACACTAACTTAGGGGCAATTTCCCTAAAGATATAGGGCTTATTTTCAACTGTCATGTAAGAAAAAGAGCTTTACACTTGAGCTGAGATTGTGGCTTTATTGTTTACTTTTTTGGAAGAATTATTTGCCCAAAACCTCTGACTCAGAATCAGATCCTAGCTTCCTGGCTTATTCATCCTGCCTCCACTAGGTACCAGATGTTGTTTGTATTCTCATTGACTCTCTTAACCTACAGAATTTTGAGAGATTTTTCTAAGTCTCAACTCGAATAAGAGACCTCATTTCCTGTATTGTCATCTACCACGACCCCCCTGAATTTTTCTTCTCTCGATCTTAACATTTATCCCTATCTTCCTTTAACTAGTTAACAGTTATTAAGCAAGTTTAAAACACCAGGCATTGTGCTATGTGCCTGGAGACGATTTCATAACAAACTGTGAGATGGGTATGACTTCTGCATTTGGAATTATGGCTTATGGAATTATTGCTTAAAGGGGCTAAGTAAATTACTTCATTTACATAGCTGGTAGGTGGCAGAGCTGGGAGATGTTCAAATCTCCTTTTTCTTTGTCTCATCTCAGTGCATCCATCTACCCTACCAACAATTACTGAGCACCTACCTGTGACAGGCCCAGAACTAGGTGCCTTGGTGGATATGAAGATAAAGTGCATGTTCGTGCACTCAAGAGTTACAATCTCCTCCTTGGGAAAAGAGTCATTAGCTCGTGACTAACTGACAAAGTAGCTCTTGAAGCTGCCCATCTTTGCTTCCTGCCTGTACCTCCTGCAAACCTGGGATGGAGCTGACCAATAAGAGTTTGTGGGGATTATCATACTGTGTTAGTATATACATTCGTGTTATACAATGGGGGACCCCCAAAACAGAATGATTAATATCTTTTGGAGGGCAAGTTTCCTCCTCTAGGTAAGTGTGCTAGGAACCCATCAGCATCAGTGTACCAGCTAGTGTTGTTGTAAGAGGCTGCGTTCAGTTTATTCAGTGATTTTTTTTTTTTTTTGGATTCTTTCAACACATGTTTCCATTTCGTGATGGGTGATTTATGAGTGCACCTGCCCACACCACACTGAGTGTTCAGCAGTTTTTGACCAAAAACAGCATGACCCTCGTGGCCTACCCTCCTTACTCACCAAATCTCACCCCAAGCAACATTCTTTTTGTTTCCCCAAAGGGGAACATCTTGCTGATGTGGAAGAGGTAAAATAAAAAATGGCAGAAGCACTATGAGGCATCAAAATTGGCAAGTACAAAAACTGTTTGAGCAGTGGGAAAAGCATCTCAATAGATGTGTCACATCAGAGTACCTTTAAGGTGACTGAAGTTTAAACATGTAAAAGTAGATACACAAGTTTTTATGAATAAATTCTGGGTTTTTTGGGGGGGGTCCCCCCTTGCACACTCTAACTTTTTACTGGATTTTAGTTTTCAAAGCTTCACAAATGTCCAATTCTGGGTTGCAATGATTTAGGTTTGGGAACCATTTATAGAGATTAAGATAAATGGCAGAACAGGCAGAGAGATGAGAGAAAGTGGAACATGAATGAAGTGAGAGAATAATGACATCTTCGGGATGTGAAGGCACCTGAAAAGTCACTTAGAATCACACCCCTCTGGGAGTTGAGTGGGCCCAGCAAGCGCTCATGAACTGTCAGAGCACTAGAACCTCACTCTGCTCTGAAAGAGTGATACCAGCAGCACCTGGCTTTCAGAGTGATTAATCCCTATCATCAGATGAGTAGCTGACACCCCAGGAGAAATTTTTACCTTTCATTATCTTATAATCCATCTTGCTACTGCATCAAAAAGCAATGGCAAATATAACACCTGTCAACCCGTTAAGAAAGAACATTTCTATCTGAAAACATAACTTTATAGAGGTCCCAGTTAGGACATTCATTTTATAAGCCCCGATATTTTTATCTTTCTTCTATCCAAACAGAACTTGCCTGTAAGGTTCTCTTTGTTTCTCCCAATGACTTTCTCATTTCTTCATCCTCTATTTCTCTCTTCTCCAGACTTGGGGCAGACAGACTTTTTCTGACATAATTGAAGTGTTTGAAATTGACTTGGTACTGCTTGGTAATTCCATTTTCTTTCCTAAAAAACAGGGACAGGGATAATATTTGCTTCATAGAAGTTTTGCAAGGTTAAGTGATATAGACAATTGTCTATTGTAACATAGATAAGGTCTATAGCACATAAGATCATAATAATTGTTAGCCATTGCTGTCATTGTTATTGTTTTTATTTTAATTAATTCATAGTTTTTCCTGTCTGCTTTCTTTTTTCTGTGCCAGAACGTCATTTCTAGATTTTCCTGGATTTTCTATTAATGTAAAAGCAGTCCCCTATGTAAAGTCCAGAGGTTTGCATGTGAGTCAAGCTTGGAAATATCTATGATAAAGATGTAGATACCATTATGTTGACTCTGGCTGGGAGGACATGGGACTTCCTTTTCAATTTCTAGTAAAGATCTGCACACAGCAGCTTACAGTAAAAATTGTTACCTGAGGACTGAATAAAGAGGCACCTTATTTCCCTCTTAGATCCCAGTCTCTGTGGAAATTTGATCCCAACTATAACAATGTTATTAGTTGACAAAGGCCACCTTGCAGAGGACAGAGTCTGTTTCCCCCACCTCCTGGGCTCCTCCATCCTCCCCCATCCTCCATCCTCATGGAATCCTGGGGCCCAGTAACCACCTAAGGCTGCACCCAGAGCAGGAACAGGGAGATCTTGAAAATGTTCCTTCCAGGCAAGGTTCTGAGATGGTCTCTGGGGGTGCCTTTTGAAATATGTATAACTCTAGTGACTTGGAAATACATCTCATCAAATGAGATATTTTTTAATGGGAAATAATTTATAAAGATAAAAATAACTCAGCCTTGCCACAAAAGTGCAAAAATAAATTCTGTACCTTCTCTGCTTGATTCAGGAAGGGAAGGGAAAGAATGAGAGAATGAGAGACAGAGAATATATTCTGGCTGAAGCTAAGTAAGAAACTTGACCCACCGGCAGTGGAACCTTGGACAAAATAGTGGAGGGGAATTGGATTTTTAAAAAATTCTTTTCCTTAGTTCATTGCTGGCATGGTGCTTTGTTCCTAGACAATGGCACACCACAGGGGTACAAAATCCATCCTCTGGTCCGTGTTCCTCCCCCTCCCCCACTTCTTTTAATCATAGGGCTCTGAAAGCAGAAAATAGAATGTTCTTGGGAAGCCCTTTCCTTCAGCATTTTTAAAAATATGCTTTCACATGACCTCAGTTTCTAGCACGTTTCTTCTCACTCACCTGTCCCAGCCTTGGTGCTCCTTAAAAACAGAAGCCTCATTTCTGCTGCTGGGTCTTTGCACTGGCTGTTCCCTCTACTCTCTAGGGGGCTCTTCCCCCAGAGAGGCTCATGCCCTTACCTCCTTCAAACCTCTGCTGAGACATCACCTTCTCAGAGGGCCCATTTACCAGTGTCCCCACACCAGCCAGCCTTAAGTCTACCATATCACTTATTTATTTCTTGTATGGTACATCTCCAATGGGGACAAGATTTCTTATCTCTCTTGTTTGTTGATACATACCCAGTTCCTAGAATGGTGTTCGTCACATGGTCTAATGAACAAATAGTTTATCAAATTCGCAGCCACATCTGACAGCTGTGCAGCACAGTCTTTTCCCCAAAAGGATTTGATAAATGGCAATCTCCCTCCCAGTCATGACTTAAGGGGTCATGATTTAGAAAGCGGTAATGAGGATGAGGTAACCGAGAGAGTTACCCAGGCAAACGCTGATAGCACCTGTGGATACTCGCGAGATTTGTTCAACTCACCTTATACCTAATAACAGTGGCCACATTTATACTTTTGGAAACTGGAAATGAAATTACAGAAAAGGAATTATGAAGAGGCTTAGAGCAGGGTGAATTTCTCTCCTTTGTTTTTTTTGGCTTCTGCTGGAGCACAGCCATATGTAGGGCTGGGTATACAGGAAATAGGAGCATCTTTTACATTTGGAACCCCATCATTTCTCAATCCCTATGTTCTGGGCTCATAATATATCAAGTTAGTAATTGTGAGTAATTATAGTAATGCATGGTTCTAAGCAATTGGTACATAGTTGTAAATGCATCTTTAATTTGTCCAATTACTGTGATGCATCCTGTCCAAGGCCTGAATGTGCTTGCTCTGATTGCCTGCCTGCTTCCCTAATCAGCCAAGGACTTGAGAAGCCTCCCAACACCATGCAGGGAAAGTAAAAAGCATACCCTGATCGCTAAGAAACAGACAGAGGGAGCCCAAGTCACCCTTGAAAGAACACCAACAGGAATAGGGAGCTAACATCCAAAACACACAGGGAACTCAAACAACTCAATAACAAGAAAA
The DNA here is from genome assembly GCA_963574415.1 of Tarsius wallacei. Classification (NCBI taxonomy): domain Eukaryota; kingdom Metazoa; phylum Chordata; class Mammalia; order Primates; family Tarsiidae; genus Tarsius; species Tarsius wallacei. Next base: position 11,901 of record CAUYQG010056288.1, on the reverse strand, counting down.
TGGGCAAAGGACTAAAATAGGCGTTTCCCAAAAGAAGACATACTAATGGTTAACAGATATGTGAAAAAACGTTCAACATTTCTAATCATCAGAGTAATATAAACTAAAACCACCATGAGGTATCACCTCCTACCTGTTAGATTGGCTATTATCAAAAAGATAAAAGATTACAAGTGTTGGAAAGGATGTGGAGAAAAGAGAAGTCTTAAACCTTGTTGGTGGTATTGTAAATTAGTGCAGCCATTTTGGGAAACAATATAGTTGTTCCTCAAAACATATGATCAAGCAATCCCACTACTAGACATATACCCAAAGGAACTGAAATCAGTTTGTCTGAGAGACAGATGCACTCCCATGTTCATTGCAGTATTATTCACAATAGCCAAAATATGGAAACAGCCTAAGTGTCCATTAACTGATGAATGGATTTTGAAAGATGGTATATGTGCATAATGGAATACTATTCAGCCTAAAAAAAAAAAGAAAATTTGTCATTTGTGACAACATGGATGAACCTAGAAGGCAATATGTTAGGTGAAATAAGCCAGACACAGAGAGACAAATACCATATGATCTCGTGTATATGTGGAATCTAAAAAATGTCAGACTGAGAAAGAGTAGAATGGTGGTTACCAGAGGATGGGGGAGGGCATTGGGTGGGGAAAGGGGAGATATTGGCCATGGGGTACAAAATTTTGGTTAGACAGGAATAATAAATTATAGTGTTCTGTTGCACAGCGTGGTGACTATAATTAATATTAATGTATAATTCAAAATAGCTAAGGAATATTTTAAATTTTTTCCCTACAGAGATTACAAATATTTGGGATGATGGGTATGCTGACTAGCCTAATTTGGTCATTCCACAATGTATGCATGTATTGAGACATCATATTGTGCTCCATAAATAAATACAATTATTTGTCCATTAAAAATAACATAAGGTCCAGGCTGGTCTCAAACCCCTGGGCTTAGGCAGTCCTCTCACCTCGGACCCCCAAAATGCTAGGATTATAGGCATGAGCCACTGTGCCCAGCCCTTTTATAAATTTATTTTACCCAGTTGGCTGAACTGAAGAAGTCAAAATGACCTTAATTAGAAACCAGTTCCAACTGTGAAATAAGACAGTGCTATTTGCTCTGTTTTCTCCATAGTTTTAATGATAACAATAAAAATGGCTAACACTTAATAAGTGCTTACTATGTACCAGATACTGTTAAAAGTATGTGTGTATACATATATACACATATATAAGTTTATATAACTGCAATAAAGTGCACAAATCTTAAAGTAAAGCTCGGTGAATTTTTATATATTTATATACTTGTGAAACCACTACCCATATAAAATATTATCAGCATTACAGAAGAGACTTTCATTCCTCCTCCCAGTCAATAACCTCCAAAGCTAATTGCTATTTGACCTCTATCACAATAGATTTGTTATACTTATTCTTGACCTTTATTTAAACAGAACCAGACAAGATGCATTCTTTTTTCCTGGCTCTTTTCGTAAAACATGTTTGTGATACTCATCCATGTTACATGTGGCAGTAATTAATTTTATTTCTATGTACTATTTCATTATATGAATATACTTTATTTATCAATTCGTCATTGGTGGGCTTTTGGATTTTTTCCAGATTTTGCTATTATGCAAAAAAACTCTTGTGGCAGTATTTTGGTGGACGTGATTTCATTAATTTTGAGTATGTAACCAAGATAGAAGGAAGGTGTGAGATCTAGGACTTATGTATGTTTACCTTTAGTATAAACTCCTAAGTGGCTTATAACATGACTATACCAATTTGCACTCACACCAGCAACAATATAGGAGAGTTAGAGTTGCTTTGTATTGTCAGTCTTTTTAATTTTATTCATTCTTTTTAGAGTATTTTGTTGTGGCTTTAACATGCATTTCCCTAGTGACTTATAATACTGAGCGATTTTTATATGTGCATTAGCCAGTTGAATGCACATATAAAACAGCCTCATTTTGAAGTTCAAATCTTTGGTCTTTTGAATTTTGTTGCTTGTATTTTTTATTGGATTATAGATGTTCTTTATACTTACTAGATATGAGTCCATTGTCAGATATATACTTTGCCAATATCTTTTTCCTGCCTATGTCTTGATTTTTCATTCTGTGTGTAGTTTTTAATTTTAAATAAGTCCAAATGTATTTTTTATTTTATGGTGATTGTTTTTTGTATCTTGTCTGAAAATATTTGCTTATCACAACTCATATAAAGGTGTTCTCCTATGATTTCTTCTAGAAATTGTATTGTTTTGTGTTTTACATTTAGGTCTATGATCCATCTTAAATTAATTTTTATGCATGGTACAAGGAATCAGTTGTATTTTTCCCATATCAGTATGCAGTCAACCCAACGCTATTTATTAAGAAAGCCATCCCTCCCCCACTGACTTCTTTTTATTTATTATAAAGATGTGGGGTACAATTCAGGGTTAGTTATACAAACGTTGATTATGCAGGTACCCGTGTTGATGAGGTATGCCCCTCCCTCCCCTAACAGTTTCCCTCAACTGCCAATCCCATCCCCCCTCTCCTGACAGTTTCCCATTCCTGCCAAATGCTTTCTTACAGTATTATAATTGTTCAAGTTCCACTTATGAGTGAGAACATATGGCACCCTGTTCTTTGTTTCTGTGATAGATCACTAAGTATGATTGACTCTAAATCCATCCAAGTCACTGCCCCACTGACTTCCAATGACATCTTTGTAACAAATTGCGTGATGATATTTTTGTGGGCCTTAATGAATACCAAATAGCAAGATATACCATAATCATGGATTGAAATAGCCGATTTTATTAAGGTCAAAATTTCCCCAGGTGATCTTTTTTTTTTGAGTTGGAGTCTCACTCTGTCACCCAGGCTGGAGTGTCATGGCATGCTCACAGCCACCACAGTCTTGATCTGCTAGGCTCAGGTAATCCTTCCACCTCATCCTTCCAAGTAGCTGGAACCACAGGCATGTGGTTTCTCTATGTGGGTCTATTATATTTCATTGTTCTACTTAACTATTCCTTCGCCAATACCACATAGTATTTATATTACTGTAACTTTAAACTAGACCCTTGGACTTTGCTTTTCTTTAAGATTTTTTCCCACTATTTTAGTATTTTTATTTCCATACAAATTATAAAATTAGTTTACCAATTTCTACAAGTAAATACTTGCTGATAATTTGATTTGATTGATCACCTGGGAGCCGGGCATGGTGGCTCACGCCTATAGTCCCAACACTTTGGGAGGTGGAGACAAGAGGATTACCTGAACTCAGGGGTTCTAGACCAGCCTGAGCAACATGGCAAGACCTCGTCTCTACAATAAATTTTTAAAAATCAGCCAGGCATGGTGGCACATGCCTGTGGTTTCAGCTACTTGGAAGGCTGAGGTGGAAGGGTCATCTGAGCCCAGCAGGTCAAGGCTGCTGTGGCCGTGAGTGTGCTACTGCACTCTAGCCTGGGCGACAGAGTGAGATTCCAATTAAAAAAAAAAAAAGATATATCACCTGAGGAAAATTTGGCGTCTTAACAAAATTGGTTATTTCAGTTCATGATTATGGTATATCTTACTATTTGGTATTCATTAATTTCTTCAGCAATGGCTTATGGTTTTTAGTGAAAGTATTTTAACTGCTTATTTAACCTTCTGAACAATCCTAAGAGTTCAGCAGTTAAGCACTATTATTATCCCTATTCTTAAAAGGAAACTTATCCCTATTCTTAAAAGGAAACTAAGGCTCATAGAGGGTAGTTGCCTCAGAGTCATGTAGCTAAAAAATGAGAGTGTCACTAGGCAAATGAAATATAATCATGTACATTTAGTCTATACATTTTATAGACTAAAAAGTGCTGTCCAAGCAAAGGAAACAACAGAATGAAAATAAGACCTACAGAATGGGATAAAATATTTGGAAACTACCCATCTGACAGGGGATTGATATCCAGAATATACAAAAAAACTGAAATATCTCAACAGCAAAAAATAAATAAATAAATAAATAATAAAAAATGGGGCAATGATCTAAACAGATATTTCTCAAAAGATATACAAATTGGCCAACAAATATGGGAAGATAATGTTCAGCATTGCTGATCATCAGGGAAATGAAAATCAAAACCACTGTGAGGTATCATTGCACCCCAGTTAGAATAGCTATTATCAAAATAATAAAAAATTAAAAATTTCCCACAAGAATGGTGGAGAAAGGAAAACACTTCACTGTGGTAGGAATGTAACTAGTGCAGCAACTATGAACGACAATACAGTTTCAAACCCACTACTGGGAATTTATCCTAAGGAAAGGAAATAATTATAATAACAATTATTATTATTTTTGAGTCAGAGTCTCACTCTGTTGCCCAGGCTGGAGTGCAGTGGCATGCTCATAGCCACTACAGCCTTAACCTGCTGGAAATAGGCGATCCTCCCCTCAGCCTTCCAAGTGACTAGAACTACAGGCACTTGCCACCATGCCCGGCTAATTTATTTATTTATTTATTTATTTATTTTATTTATTTTTAATTTATTTTTTGAGTTGGAGTCTTACTCTGTCGCCCAGGCTGGAGGGCAGTGGCACGATCCCGGCCACTGCAGCCTCGACCTGCTGGGCTCCGGCGATCCTTCCGCCTCAGCCTTCCAAGTAGCTGGAACTACAGGCGAGCGCTGCCATGCCCGGCTAATTTTTTGATTTATTGTAGAGATGAAGTCTCGCCAAGCTGCCCAGGCGGGTCTCGAACCCGCGGGCTCAGGCAATCCACTCACCTCAGCCTCCCAAAGGCCCGGGATTACAGGCTGAGCCACCGAGCAAGGCTTTTTTTTATTTATTGTAGAGATGAGGTCTCACCAAGTTGCCCAGACTGGTCTCAAACCCTTGGGCTCAGGCAATCCTCTCACCTCCGCCTCCCAAAGTGCTGGGATTACAGGTGTGAGTCTCCACGCCTGGCTCCTTATGTTTTTTGTGGCACTACTTACAGTAACTAAGAAATGAAATCAACCTAGGTGTCCAACAATAGATGAATGGACAAAGAAATGGACAGACACACACACACACACCAAGAAATACTATTCAGCCATAAAAAAGAATGGAATTCTGTCATTTGTGGCAACATGAATGCAGCTAGAAGATCTTATGTTAAGTAAAATAAGCCAGAACAGAAAGTATATATTTGTTCCTCATCTGTAAAAGCTAAAAATAGTTGACCTCATAGAAGTAAAAAGCAGAATGGTGGATACTAGAAACTGGAAAGGGAAAATAGGAAGAGATTTGTTGAAGGATACAAAATTACATCTTGATAGAAGGAATACATTCTAGTGTTCTACACCACTGTAGAATGACTATAGTTAACATTAATATATAGTTTCAAATAGCTAGGAGGAGGATATTGAATGTTCCCAACACAAAGATAAAAGCTTGAGATGCTGGACATATTAATAATACCTTAATCTGATCATTATACATCCAGAGATATCACTGTACCACATGTGTACCCTATGACTATGTATTAATTTTTTAACTGCTGTCTAAATGAGCTATGATTAAGGCTACATTTTTCTGGGCAGATTCATCCCAATGCTGCCATGTAAATACTCAGAACTTCTTGTGAATTTTAACATCCTTGACTTGGTTGATTATCTTCTAGACTTTCTTTGAATTTCCCCTTCTAAGTAAAATTTGATATTTTGAGAAAAACTCTATTGGTGCAAGGGCCATGCTTTTCTCTTCTCTTTAGTCTGCCACTGCCTGGCATGATGTCTGATACATAGTGTGTGCTGAAATGATGGTCCAGTCACGATAGTGGATTTTGTTAGCACTCATCATGCCTTCTCAAAATAATCACTTTGTGAGCATGGCTTAGCAGAAATGTATGGACCAGCAGCTTAACTCTAAAGGGAAACGAAATTGTCAACTCCAACTTTTAGAGGGGAATAAGAGCAGCAGATGAGGTCAAATGAGTAAGCCTCTCCTCCTTAAAGACAATTTTTCTTTAACATATTTTTTGTTTCTCTTTCAGTCCTATTTAATCAGTAGGTATACAATTTAATGAATGCTAGGCTATAGATCAGTGGAGAAATTATTTCATTTCTTTGAACTAAAGACTGTTTTCTGTGTTAAAATGTCCAAAACATGCAATTATGGAAGACAACTGTTTAAGAAAAGGAACTGTAAAAACTCAGTGCTAGTGGCTCATGGGAAAGGTTCTTTGTGTATCTTTTCCAGAGATTAATGAGGTCAGGGTTTGAAATTAAAAAGGAAATTTTCTACCTAATTTTCAGTATATAAAACTGAAAGTGCGAAGTGTAAGATACAAAATCTTTTGCCATCCTGTCTATAACATATATACACTTATAGATGTATAAAAGATAGATAACAGTTGTCACAGTGATTTTATTGCCCTTTACTTATGAGCTGACACTGTAAAACCTAAGAAAGGAAACCTCTAAAATTTTAAGGGACCAAATCATCTCCACAATGCTGGTGTGTGTGTGTTTCTGATCCTATATATTACCAGTAAATACCCAAACAACATGAGCTATAATTACCTCACACATTCGTCGCTGGCAATCTTGGCCATTGATGTTTGCTAAAATGACAAAATAATATCTATGAAGGGGATAGCAGGGAATCAAAGGAAGGTAGGGAACACTTTGCATAATTAAAAAGAACACTGTAAGGCAAAATATGTCAGCATTTCAAAACAACCATTAATTCAGTAAGTTAATGAGAAAATAAGTGTCAATGATCAGCTTTTAATGTATCTATTTGTACATAAGCTATGTTCCAAAGATGCATCCACCTCAGCAGATTCCTCTCTGTGGATTTTTGTCACCAGCTCTTTGAAGTTAATAGGCTGTTGGCCTAGAGAAACACAGAAGAGAATAATAATTACAGTAAAAAAATAACAGCATTACTAATCCACCTTGAATGTGTACAAGGACTGTCTTTATCAAAAGCGGCATGTTCCTCATATTTTCCCATTAATGCTCACATAAAATTTAGGCAACTTAGGAGCTGAAACAATTAGTTCAAGTGAATCAACTCACTTAATGTACATAGTGTCTATGGATGAAACACAACAGATAATTCCCAATATCCTTGACAAACCTCTTTCAAACACGTTATATTTTTTTCTACAAGTTTATTAATATGCTTTTCCCCACCAACATACCTTTATCCCTATTTTTCCTTTAATATGAATAAGAAATTTGTACGTCTTTTTATTATGTTTGGTGAAAAAGTAATAGAAACTAAGTGTGCTGCTGGCATTTAAGATAGTTTCAAGTGTTACAGATACTTAAATAAAAATGCAACTTTGGGGTCCATTTGATTATTGAAATTTCAAGAATGTCATATAAACACTCCATTTTACTCTTGTTCTATTAGTTCCAAATGTCCTGTGGTGACCCTAAGAGTTATTTATAAACTCTAGGTTTAAACATATTCATTCACTGTCTACATACATTTTTTGAATGGTTGCCTCAAGTAGAAGTTACCAGTAGACAAATTATGAGTCAATATAAAGAAAAAAAATGTCTAATAGTATGTGAGAGACTCAAACGATGAACCTCAAATGATGGGGAGGATCTGTTGCAGGATGTAGAGGATTTGGGGAAGCCACTCCATAGCCTTGAAAGGCTAAAAGACATGGACTCTATAAACTGAGAGTAAAAAGTCACAAAGAGCCGGGCTTGGTGGCTCAGCCTGTAATCCCGCGCCTTGGGAGGCTGAGGTGAGTGGATTGCCTGAGCCCGCGGGTTTGCGATCCGCCTGGGCAACCTGGCAAGACCTCATCTCCACAATAAACAAACAAACAAAAAAATTAGCCAGGCGTGGTAGCGCACACCTGTAGTTCCAGCTACTTGGAAGGCTGAGGCGGAAGGATCGCCGGAGTCCTGCAGGTCGAGGCTGCGGTGGCCGGGAGCGGCCACTGCACTCCAGTCTGGGCGACAGAGTGAGACTCCAACTCAAAAAAAAAAAAAAAAAAAGCAAGTCACAAAGATGAAAATCATGAAGTGAGATTAAAAATATAGTAAGAAAAGCTTGTAAGAAAATTTCAGAACATTACAAATTAAAATTTACCTTGACAGACACAAAGAACAGAATTGAAATTGTGGATAATTGAGTCAGCAGACAAAACTGGGAAGATTCTTGGAATTCAGATGAAAAGAACAAAGAGAAAAATGCTGACTAAGATGATTTTACACATAGATGGTGGAAATTGAAGAATCCAGTATATGGATAATAGGTATTTTGGAATGAAAGACCAGAGTAGATGGAACCAATGCAATTGTCTGAGAAGTAAGAAAAAGACATTTCTATTATCAGGGGCTGAGGGGAGAAGCCTGTGTTTGCGTGCAAGCTTTAGGTAAAATTAAGAATTTAAAAGGAAATCTATACCCGAATATAACCTGACCAATTTTTTTTTAGTTAAAAACAAAATCTACCTGCATCAAAAGACAGAGTAAGAGCAAAGGAAAAGCACACCCTAAAGTTTTATTAAAGAAACATCTTTTGAAAAACTTCTTTTGAAGGCATTCTGAAGCCTCCAAGTCAGTGAGAACTTACAGGGCTACAGTCTGGGGAGACAAGCAAAAGGGGACAAGCCCAGCATTTCTTGTCATTTTACCTCTCAAGATAATTGTCCATTTCAAAAGCAACAGCTAAGAATAAAAAGCTGAGCTGAGCTCTAGGCTCATGGGCAAGGCATTAAGAGCTCAACCAGGATGAAGGCTCCAGGCTTTTTGTTGGGGCTCTGAATGGTCCTGCCCTAGGAGTATGTATGCAGTAGGAATAGCTCCCATGGGGACAAAAGTCAACTTTGAATCATCTAAATATCTGATGGCAATAAGCAATCTGGGACAGCTAGTACTCCTAGCCCAGTGGCACATGAGAAGAAAACATAAGATGAAAGGAAAATGAAACAATCCAGAGCTTCAACTGTCTATAAAATTTTTCATTAACAGTTTCCAGGGCTCAGTCAAATATAACCAGGGAAAAGAAAGCGGAAGACTTCTTTGGGAGGCTGAGGTGAGAGGATTGCGTGAGTGCAGGGGTGCAAGACCAGCCTGGGCAACCTGGTGAGACCTCGTCTCTTACCTCGTGCCTGTAGTTCCACTACTTGGAAGGCTGATGTGGAAGGATCACCTGAGCCCAGCAGGGTGAGGCTGTGGTGGCCGTGAGCATGTCACTGCACTCCAACCTGGGTGACAAAGTGAGACTCCAACTCAAAAACAAACAAACAAACCAAAAAAACAAGAAAACAGAAGACAACAGAAAACCAAGAGAAAATAAAAACAGACACTAGAAGTAGATTAGTGGGAAATTCAGCTGAGGGGAAGTTGCGGTAGACTTCAATATAGCTTTGATTATCGTGTTGAAGGAATTAAAAGACCAAGAAAGGGAGTTTTGGGAAAGAACTAAAAACTATTGATAAAGTAAATGAAAATTCTAGATTTATAAAACACAACTGTAATTAAAACTCTGAAGACAGGTTAAGAAGAAAACAAGGTAAGAGTCAAGGAAAAGAAAATGACAAAATCACAGAAAAACTAAGAGTCACATAGATTGTGGTGAAAAGGTCTAAGATACGTGTAATTTTAATCTCAACAAGAGGAAAGGGAGAATGGGGGTAGAAGCAATATTCGAAGCAAGCATAGCTGATAATTCTCCAATATTGAAGAAAGACCTTAAGACACACATCAAGGAAGTCCTATGACCTTCAAGCAAGATGAGTACAGAAAAAAAACTACACACAGGCACTTCAGAATAAATTTGCCAAAAGTTGATGTTAAAGAGAAAATTTCTTTTTTTTTTAGATAAGAAAGCAAGATTGATTGAGAGCACAGAAGACTCCCACAGCGGGAATGGACCTAAAGGAGTTGCCCTAAGAGAAAATTTCAAGAGGAACTAGTGTTGGGGAAAGTCAGGCAAAGGAAATGAATAAGTAAAGGGAAAGACCGATTTATTTTATTACAGTAAGATTGAAAACTTTTGTGTGATGAAATCATCATAAGCAAAATAATAATGCAAATGAGACTTTGAGAATCTATATTTTATAACATATATGACAGATAAACTATTGATAGTCATTACATGTAAAGAAGTATTTCCAGTCTGTAGAAAATAGGCTGGGAGCTTTAGTGTTCAAACTTACTAGACATCAAAAAGTGCAAATAAAAATAAGATTTCATTTTCACCTATCATATCTACAACATTAAAAAAATGATGAAACAAATTTGGCCAAGGACATAGAAGAATATAAACTCTCATTTTTGGTCAAGACTGTAAATTCAGACAAATTGTTTAGATGGCAATTTCGCAATGTGTATCAAAGTTTTAAATATGCCCATAACTCCTCATTCAGTCTTTTAGGATTTTTATCCAAAGGCAATGTTTAAGCAAGCATAAAAAGGTATATACAGAATCCCAACTGCAAGATCAAAAAAAAAAAAAATAGCCCAAATTGTAAACAACATCAATATTCAACTAGAGTTGTTTATAAAGAGCTTTCTAAACATTAAGATGTTTTTATGTTCTCAAATTAAACATATGCTACAATTTATGTTAAAAGCCACCTACAGTTGTCAGGTAGAATAGTAAGTTATAATGTGATTGTCATTACTTTCACATGTTTGAACTTGACTATAAACTATAATTTTACATCAAATCGTTATTTTCGTTGAGTTACTTGTGTTGGTGTAGCACTAGCCATTCAATTTTAACTTATTTTGAGATGCCTCTTTTTTGAATAAAATGTCCCCAAAAAATGTTTGTATGATGACAGCAACTGAAATGGAAGATTTCTTAAAAATAGAAGATTGCATATCACATGTTAGGCAATGCAATACAAAATAGTAGGTACTGCCAGGTCTCTTGTACTAAACAGAATTTTCAACACTAGAAAATTAGTTCCGGGCTGGGCTCGGTGACTCAGCTTGTAATCCCAGCACTTTGGGAGGCTGCGGGTTCCTCAGGTTCAGTGGATTGCCTGTGCCCGCAGTTTCATGCCCAGCCCGGACAAATTGGCAAGACCTTCTTTGTACAATAAATAAAAAATTAGCCAGGCATGGTAGTAGGTGCCTGTAGTTCCAGCTACTTGGAAGACTGAGGCAGAAGGATTGCTGGAGTCCAGCAGGTCGACACTGGGGTGGATGTGAGCGTGCCACTGCACTCCAGCCTGGGCGACGGAGTGAGACTCCAACTCAAAAAAAAAAAAAAAAAGAAAGTTAGGTCTGATCAATTTGTGTCACTGGAAGAACTGCTATCACTCAGGTTCTGTAAAATAATATGATTAAAGAAATAATAAGCCGGGCTCGGTGGCTCAGCCTGTAATCCCGCACCTTGGGAGGCTGAAGTGAGTGGATTGCTTGGGCCCGCGGGTTCAAGACCCGCCTGGGCAACTTGGTGAGACCTAATCTCTACAATAAATCAAAAATGAGCCAGGCGTGGTAGCGCGCGCCTGTAGTTCCAGCTACTTGGAAGGCTGGGGTGGAAGGATCGCCGGAGCCCAGCAGGTCAAGGCTGCGGTGGCCGGGAGCAGCCACTGCACTCCAGTCTGGGCGACAGAGTGAGACTCCAACTCAAAAATAAAAAAGAAATAATAAAAATTTCCAAATGGGAAATGTAGACAAAATTCTGGCATTTTATAATTTACCTTGAAATTAATCCTAACGGTGCCAAAAGGATCAATGTCATACGCATAGACTATAAAATTTTAAAGTTCTTATTATGTATGATTGCTAATGGCTAAAATGTTTCATAATAATTTTAAAACTTTTGATAAAAAGACAACTTAGATAAGTTTTGATTTTAATATTAACATAAAATACAGACAAATGTGTTTTATTGTCTGCTAGTAAAAACAAACAAA
>CAUYQG010056286.1:0-89381 GCA_963574415.1 Tarsius wallacei | reverse complement strand
TCCAGTGCCCTAAGTTGCAATCTATGAACCTGTCTTTTTTATCTCAATAAATGGCCCTATTATCCAGTCTATATCCCTGACCAATATTCCTTAGTGGCATATCAAATCAGTTAGGAGTAATCTTTATAGACCCAAATCTGAACACTAGATTGCTAATTACACTGGGAAAAAAGTCGTGTTTTATATCATTTTAGAACTTTGTATTATGAAAACTTTCAATCATATATAAAGTAGAGAAAATTGTATAATGAATTTTGTGTACTAAACCAAACCTCAACAATTATCAAACTAGTGGTACTAAACCTCATTTACCACACCTCCCCAAATTCTTTTTTTAAAAATTCCAGATATCATATCCTTTCATCCTTAGTATTATTTTTGAATCATTAAACAAATCACTCTACACTCTTGGTGCCCTACAATAAATTCCCATCTCTGCCGGAATAAAAACTCATTTCCCTGATATCTATAGTAATAGCCCACATCTACCACTCTAAACTCTTTTCTCTCATGCTACCATCATTTTTATCCAATAGGCTCTTGACACACTGGAATGGTTGTCCATCTAGTGTTGCTTTGGCCTCCAAAGCTCTCGCATAACATCTTAATATGGCTATTTCCGTATTGTTATTTAGAGCGCATCTTGAATGCAGATTTCTCAGAGGGGCATTCATTGACCATATCTTAATCATTAATCTGAACCTTTTTTATTTTTACAGAGTACTTAGCATAATTTTGGTTATTTTTTAGTTTATTATCTGCTGTCTGTTCATTTCTCTAGTATATGAACCTCTTAAGAGAGAGTTGGAGGTTTTATTACTACTACATTTTTATGTCTAGAATAGTACCCTTTTCACAGCATGTGCTTAGTAGATATTTGTTAAATGTATATTTCTGTTGTTATTGTATGAGCTGGTGAGCTTTCTACTACTTGGACCAAAATCCTCAATATTTTTATTTAAAGTGTTAAATCAACTTCATTAAGTCATGTTATATGTATGCTAGGTCTTACTATATTTTCCTGTCCAATATTTAGAGTAACAGAGGACAAACACATGAATAGGTTTTCTGTGCCATTTTAAGATCAAATGCTTTGATATTATTGTGTTGTGTTTAAGTGAAGAATGGGGTGTGAGAGCTGGGCATAGGGACTGAAGAGCAGTGAAAGGCAGATCCAAAATTTCTCTTGTGGCATAATTTAAGACAGTTTGAAAATAAAAATAAAAGATCAAAGGTTTCAAATTTTATTATTGCTTCTGAGGCTTCTAGACACAAACTGAGTTCTAACACATTCAAGAATTTTGTGTGGACTTTTTATCTGTGAGCCTATTTCTTAATATAAAACCATGGAGAATGATCATCTCTATCTAATTCCAGACCACATTTGAAGAAGAATGGACAAACAATTAAATAAAATATATAAGCAATAAGCAGAAAGCAGCATACAAACAGGGCTTATGAGTAGTATTGCATCACAAAGACGTTATCTGCAGTGCTGTTAGAGGCGTGATGAGTATGCCTTTTTACCTTTCCCATTCTCTTTATTCAAATAATGCATGGTGTGTCTGCTTGCCATCTTTATAAAAGCAACCACCTTCGCTACCTTTACCACCTTCTAGCCAGGCTACCATCCCTAAGCTTCTTGTTGAAAGAAATTTGGGAGTTGCCAATGGTTAAAGATATTTTATAACCAAAAAAAATAATAATAATCACCTAGAGAGATTTTAATTGGCAATAAAAGTTTATTTCTATATTTCAAGTGGATAAGAAGGTGGAATAAAAATAAACTGATTGTCTTGACATTAAAAAACATGAAACGAGAGAATCAAGACTTTCCTTACAGATAACTGTAGCATATGTCAAAGAAAACAAGGAGAAAATTTGTTAGGCTGATGCTATTGTCCTTGTCTTTCTGTTTTGTGTTTTACATATATAACAATGAGTAACTAAAGTGAATTCCATTTTAGGAAGAAAGCCCATTCATCATAATAGAAAGACTAGTTCATCGGGTACAATAATTTCAAACTCACCTATGCAAAATTGTAATTTTTATTTTCTATACCTCAACCTAATGTTAATCCTAACTCCACTCTACCCAGGAGAACAAAAACCTAATTTTGCCAATTCAATGTAGTCTAAAGGATCCCTCTTCCCTTTCCCCTTCTTCCTGGTACTCTGTATAAATTCCAAGGTCTTTGAGGTGAAAGTGACATAGGAAATAGTGGCATCTTATCCTTCATCACTATCTGTCTACAGTGACATCCTCCCATCTCATATCTGGAATTAATACCTACATAATTACATCATTTGAAGTGTCCAGTTCTCATGTGATTTCTTATCATATGATCCATGCCACATATTCTACTGCAAGTCCTCTCCAATTGGTTTTTACTTGCTAAGCTATGCCAATATCATCCAGAAAAACTGTCAGTCCATACAATAACTCGTTAGTGCATGTAGAACTCATCTAGCCATTTGATTTTATTCTTCTCTGCTAAGAAGGTACATAGAACCTTGGCAGCACAGATTTTCTCTAACTGCAGATTTTGAAAATTATTGAGAGACTGACTTGACTTTGTCCCCATCAGTTTAGAATTCACTCAAATGTGAGGGGAGAGGGTAAGAAACCCATACCAGTATCTTGATTGCTAAGCTCTTTCCTTCAGATCTAAGCGTCTTTCTCTAGACTGGAAAGGTTCTGGGAAATAACTCCTTATGTACAATCATGTACTTTTTTCCTCAAATCTTATTGTCTTATACCTGAGATAGAACCATTTAAAACACAAAAGGTAAGAATTTTAAGTCTATTTCTTTGTTTTTCTGAGATCGTGTTTTTTTAAGACAATGAATGTTTCATGTGTAGCTGCCTGGAGTAAGGAAGACAAGTAGATAAGAATACAAGAAGGCTTAATATTAATATTTAAAATTGTTCAGTATTAGTCACCAATATTAGGTTAGTTTTCTGAACTTTCACTCACAGAATAATAAGCATTAGCCTTTATAAACTTATCTATAACACTTCCTATAAAGATGCAGTTTGAGTTTGTTTTACATTGAATTTTTCTTTTGTTTATATGGAAAATAATATCTACTAATTAAAAAATCTGTCACATCTAAATTTTGTAATGGTATAATGGTTGACATAAGCTTATCAGAATTCACTCTTAAATATAGCTAATATGTTTAATTTGCAAAATAAAAAGGGTTTGAAAACTTAAATAATCTTGTTATTTTTCCAAGCTATCAGTAATATTCATTGAATATTGAATAACCATTTGCTCAAATATTTTCAGTGAAACTGAGAATTAAACAATATTATCATTGAGTAAATTATCAAAGCTGTTTCATAACAAAAATGATTTTATAGACAAGCCAGTATAAGCCATTGTGTTCCTTTCCATATAAAATTAAAAAATTAAACACACATTTTGTGAATTTGTAAAGAAAGTAATCTAGTTCATAATAATGAGTATTTAGACTTGCATCGATTTATAATTTTCAAGGTGGCTTTCAAACTCAAGCTCATTCAGCTCTCACTAGTAACTCTGTGGGCTGTGCACAACAATGTATCTTCATTTAAGTGATAAGCAATTAGACTCAGAAACGTAAAGCACTTATTTCTGGTCTTAAGTCACAGATATTCAAAAGTTGAGCTAGATCTATATAATCTGAATAATAATACAATGGTTTTTCTACATGTTAGCTACCTCAATATTACAGTAGCAAAATCTGGATGGAAGTTTTAGCTATACTTAGAGGTAGATGCAATATAATAGCAACACAAATGAATTAGGCATTCCTATAAAAGTTATGATGGGCCTCGTAGATTGCAATTTCCTATGTCATCAATTGATTGTCTTATTTTCTGATTTATGTGTTATTCTAGAGTATTTAAAAAGAGATATAATATGTTCTTAATAATTCTTCCTCAGTCTTGGCTGCATTACTAAAATGTTTACTTATCTATTTTGGGACATTTTGTAAAGATGAACATATACCTATTTCTTTTCTGAAATACCAGTAATCACAGGTTTGTCAAATCATGATTAATGAGAATTTATTGGATATCACAATATGAGTCTTCAATAAATGATGTTTATTCTTTTTAGCTGGATTGCACAATTCAACAATGAAGGATGAAAACAATGATAAATAATGTTAACATAATAGAGAATCAAGTGACTGTTTTGTCCTCACAGATCTTCAAAGATTTGAACAAATTCAGAATTCATTACAGCAGTTCTTCATATAAAACTAAAGGGGGAAAAAGATCAGTTCAATTTCTATGAGCGAGATATTGGAATTGCTTGAAACAGGCTTGCGGTAGCTATTCTCTGGGGAGAATAGTTGTTAACTCAATAGAATCGAGTCCTGAGATGGAGGGGGAGAAAAACAAACCAATCAAGGCTAATGGTTCCTGATGAACCCAGATTAAACACAGAGATTGGTCTGGTTTAAATATACTCAAGGGAACAGTCCTTCAGATAAGAGTATCAATTTTCACTCTGGGTCAATACGATGAAGAGTGTGTGGTTAAAAATCAGATATTGCAAATGTATACAGCTTGAGTCAGGTCGCCTGTTGGGAAACACACACACACACACACACACACACACACACACACACGGCAATCAGAAGAAACCCTGAGACTACATGAAGATTTACAATGAAAATAGTCAAATAAAAAATTATTAAAAATAAGAGAATTTAAAGAGGTAGATAGTTAAAAATAAGTATGCAAAACTCAGTAACTTTTCGATATACCTATATCTTAGAAAATAGAAAAAATCATAACAAAAAGAATATAAAAATACTTATGCATAAACTTTATCCAGAGTATATAGCATTAAAGAAAACTGTGAAATGTTGAATAATACAAATACTTGGTAAAGTAAAAGACATGATCATACATAAGCTTAAATATTGTAAAGATTTAACATTTTTAAGCAAATTACTTTCTAGATTTAAAACAAACCAAGATCTCATTTTTTGCACTTATAAAGCTATTCTAAAATTTTAACTTTTCAAAGAATATATTGAGAAAAGGCAAGTAAATAAACTCAAATGATTATACTATAAGGATGTTCAATGCAGCATTGTTTAAAATAGAGAAAAATGTAGCTATTTAAATATTTAAATTAATTACACTGCATCTAATTATTGTGATTTTTAAAATACTCTGAAATAAATATTTTTTTCAGAGTATCATATGTATATATTTGTATGTAAGAAAACCATTGTTTCAAATCCTCACTGCTCCCATCTAGGAGCAGATAAATCCTCTAAGACAATAGTAAAGAAAAAGGGCTATTTACCATCTTTGTTGAGGAACACTCCCTGGACAACCTCTACCTTTCATAAGTGTCCTCTCTCATGCATTGATGTGTTCATGTTTCTTTATTCAATCTGATTCATTACAATTTCTTCAAGGGAATAAAAATGTTGGAAATATTTTTGGCAGCAGCAATCAAGAGTAGCTTACCTATATGTTTACAAAATTCAAGATTGGGTGGTGAAATTATGAAAGCTTTTTATTTTCTTTTTCAAACTAATTCATGTTATCAAAATTTTCCATTCTTGGCATGTATTGTTTTTATAATCATAAAATCCACAATATTTGTTACTGCTTTTAATATCTTTAATAATAGCCTTTAAAAAAGAAGGCAAATTAAAAATATATTTTAAAGATTGCTTTTATTTTCTTAAATAGCTTATATGGAGAAAATGGTCATTTTCTAGAAAGAAATGCACCTGAATCTCTGTCATCATAGATTTATGAGGCTTTATTATACCAATTGAACACAGTGTTAGAAGATAATCTCTTTAAGAACAAACACTGTGCCAATGCATTTTGATACTCTTCAGTGCATCCAGCACAGGACCTCACACACAGCACACCATGAAACATAAGTTGAATTAAACTCAAGAACATTTTTAAGATTGACTTTCTAGCCACCTTGATCCCATTTTATCAACCACCTTATACATCCTAGTTTGATATATTTAGATGATATGCTTTGAACTCTAAAAATATTTTAAAGATTTCTGAAAAATTGTATAGATCATTATGTTGAAGATAAGAAATTGGGAAGTATACTGTACACTTAATTATACCTCAAAAAATAGCAGTTAGTATTGACTAACAAAATGCTCTGTGAGGATATACATAAACTTCAATGAAGTATAGCATGCTTGAGATATGACTGATTCTATTATTTGACTTTTTACTTTTAGAAATATTTGTCTACTATTAATTCAGTTAAACAAATAAAAGACCTCGAGCCTATAGCATATAACATCAAGTAGAACTGACTAGAATATAGTGCTGTTGGCTTTATGTTGAAAAGATATTTGTTGTTTTTCCCAGCACCCAATAACAGTTTAAATAAATGTGGCAAGCTGGTTATTGGTTTCAACTTAGAGAATCATGTCTTCCCAAAGAGTGCTCAGACAAGATCATTAAGAAAAAATGGGTTACTAGGACAAAAGTTATTATACAATGATATATACTTACATAGGATTCCAGGGAACGTCTGTGTTTTACTTGGGTTCTGAAAAATGTAGTATGGATGAATTAGAAACTTCAGTCTACCTATTTATTTTGTTGACCAGGGTTTACTACGAAAACAAAAAGTTAATATTTGCTGAACATACATACATACATTCTACACAGGGTTCCAACAACTAAGTATGAGAAAAAATCTAATTTGACTGGACTGTTGATTGATTTCCTGAAGTCCCATTGCTTTCGATTTCTTAGTGATGACATACTTCCCTGCAGTCAATATGCATCTCTTAATTTGTTTGCAGGAAAATTGGCCTCTTTTGCCTTCTCAAATCACACTTTGTAATCAATGGCCATGTTCTAAATAGAATTCAGAAATGTCTTTGGAAATCGAGGGCAGTTTCAATAAATTATTTTTAGCCTGCTCTTCCTCTAGGAACTTATTATTACCATCGCATAGCAGTGAATTATTTTTTTTCTTCCTTGCATCTGCAAACCAACGCACATTCTACTACAATAGGGCCAAAATTTACAGAGCAGCCACATGCTATGAATATATTTTGTTCAATAAAATCTATTCCCAAACCACTTCTTGGAAACATGCTATACTTACATGAATCTTGTGATCTTTTAAAACACAGAAATTAATACTTCGGTCACTTAGCCTATTAAATACATGTTCAATGTCTGTACATGGGAAATGGTCTCAAATTTTAGGAATTAAGAAACTTCTAGTACTAATAAAAGATCCAGGCTGAGTAAGACACTTGAGATACTTAGTCAAAATTAGATGACAGTAATAATTACAGCTTAGAATAAGCTATTTCATTTATATTTTATATTTAAGTGCTTGCTGTTCCACAAAATAGTTTATCTTTTCCAGAGATCTTTTCCACTATCACTTCATTTGAAGTACTGTACCATTTCTTTTTTTTTTTTTTGAGTTGGAGTCTCACTCTTCACCCAGACTGGAGTGCAGTGGCCGCTCCCGGCCACCGCAGCCTTGACCTGCTGGGCTCCGGCGATCTTTCCGCCTCAGCCTTCCAAGTAGCTGGAACTACAGGCACGCGCTACCACGCCCGGCTAATTTTTTGATTTATTGCAGAGATGAGGTCTCGCTTGCCCAGGCGGGTCTCGAACCCGCAGGCTCAGGCAATCCACTCACCTCAGCCTCCCAAGGCGCGGGATTACAGGCTGAGCCACCGAGCCCGGCTACTGTACCATTTCTTATCACTGCTGAGATAAACCTTACCAGTAGATGGCCTACACAAGCCCACCTGAGTGTAGATCTCTGAATTTGAACACTACATCTTAAGAAGTTATCATTCTTGATTGGTCTGCTTTACGAAAACTATTACTTATAAGCAACAGCAAAAGCCACAACCTTAAAATTCTACAAAAACAGTAGACAGAGATCCTACAGGAATGTTTAGCCACAACACAATCCAATAGTCGATTCATTTGGACCAAAGACAAAAGTGAAAAAACAATCAGAGCCAAAGCCAGAATAAAGATAATACCAAACAATTATCAAAAGTTATGGTTCAAGAGTCTAATAAGGTCATTTAAGATAGATCGTAGACCAAGGCTAAGCTATAGAGCTGATGTTAATCATCTGCATTTATGGGTCATTCACTCACTTGCAAATCCAGGGCTATCCAAGCACTATTGCCATGGTAAGCAACTGTTCTGAGAGGTGAGGTACAGAAACAAACAACAGAGACAAAGTCCCTCTTCTCCTCCTCTCGTGGACTCGTGGAGCTTCCACTTTGGGTGGAGCAAAGTACTTATAAGAAGGAGGAAGGAGAGGAATACACACACACACACACACATACACACTTATAAACTTAAAATAGAGATAAGTGCTAAGAAGAAAAAGAAAAGCACAGAATTCTCAATTATATTGTACAACATCTCTTGGAAATATTAAAACAGCTTTAGTATAATGTAATTAGAATTATAAAATAAGAAAATAACTTTCCCAGACATAATTTACATACATACTTATACAAGTAACTTTTCTGAACTTATTAGCAGCAAGATTAGTGTAAGAGCCAACATTTTCTTAATTCTAGACTTGTGCTTAGATGTATGTCCTAGCTTTCAACTTTCATTAGTCATAGGCTACATTTAAGTTTAAGGATTATAGTATTACCTTAAGAAGAGCATTAGAATAAAACTCAGTCAATGAGGATTCCAGAGGTTCAAGAGATCATGAGATCATGAGCAAATCTTAATCTCTTTGTGTTGGTTCCCTCTAACTAGCAAGTGTGGATAAGCTTTTTAAAATAAGTATAAAGGAGTAATTGAGAATTTATATCCAGTTCAACTCATAATGTACCAGCTACTGTGATAAGCATGGGGGTGCATTAAGGCAGACAAACTAAATAATTCATTACATATATTAGAAAACTGTAGACGTACCTTACTCTAGAAGAAAGAAAAGCCAGTATAAAACATAATTATGGACTTAAAGGGTGAGCATATGTCATTGTATATACTAAGTGGTATAGATCAAGTTTTTGATATTCCCTGGAAGAAAGGCAATGAGTATTTTATAACAACAAGTAGAAGTCATGTCACTTTATATTAGAAAATGTACAGTAAGCTCCACACCCCCAATACATAATACATATGAAAATAAGTGAAGTGTTGGCAGTTAAAATCTTCCCCACTAATTTCCTGAGTAAAGTGTGATCCAACCAATTAGCCATTTAGGACATGGCTAAATCTTACAAGTGTTTTCAGAATGTATAACTAGTCTTTTTCCAATTTCCTCCTTTGTTTCTCATTCCTTTCCTTCTCCACTCTCTTTTCAATACAAACAATTACTCGAGTTACTAGGCAGTATAGTCGAGATGAAGTGGCCCCTGAAATTGTTCATCCTGCACTGAAGTCATTGAGAACAGAGCTAATAGCTGTAAGCAGTTTTCTCTCAAGAAGCTACCTATTTGTACGAAAAATGTAAAACATTAATTTCTCTATGAATTTTGTTTTTGAAAAACTTATTTTTAGAAATTGTGTAAGGTTGATCATTACACTAAAAATGCCCTTTAATTAGACTTAAATATCAAGTTTTGGTGATGAATCCTAATATACAGATTACAATGACAGAACATAGAAATAATATTTCCAGGGTTCACAATAGCTACATCAATTTTTCATTAAAAGCTGCAGAATTTATCTGATCTCATTTAGTAATAACCTAATTAGCAAAGGTAAGGAAATAATAACATTCATTAATCTATTATCTTTTTATATAAATTATATAATGAAATTCATTTACAGCCATAAGAATACAGGTTATAAATGACTCTGATAATGTGTTAACACACTGAGAAACCCAATTTAACCTGTAAGTACATATTTCTTCACTGAAATTGCTCAAAATTCATTCATCAAATTGTTCCATCTAAGTTCATTTCCTACCACTAGGGTAAAAAGAGGGTGGAAAGAGCAAAAAAGATAAGAGGGGAGAGAAGAGAGGAAGTAATGAAAGAATTCCCGATGTTATAATCTTGCACCAAACTTTAAGCTTTGCAAACACCTGACAGAAAATGGGGACTATTTAGTATATCATAGTAAACATAACCAGTAATGGCTCTTGTCCCTAGCTTCAGTTAAATGCTAAGAAATATAATTTGTGATCTTACATTTTTTGTTTTTCTACTAAGTACTCCAAAGAGCCATTTCAAAACTATTATTCTCTTTGACGTTTGGCTCAGTTCCTCTCACCTGTCTTATTTACATTTATGTTTTGGCATCAGAATTCCACAATACAAAATCCTTAGCATGCACCTGATGGCCTTCTGAATTCTTCCCAATAAAATTTACCTACCAAAACAGATAAAAGACAAGCTTATATGCCACAATTATTTTAGTTTCTTAAAACTCGCCTTTTTATGCAATAAGGTCTAACTACTGTTCCAATAGAGTCTAAAATAACTCCTACTGCATGTTTTCTTAAATATTTTACTTTCTGTAGAAGCAGAGAGCAGATGACAAAGAACAATATAAGCATCATGAAAGTCTAAGTAGAAGACAGGTTATGGTAGGGGTGGTTTTGTGTTGTTTTGGTTTATTTGAAATTTAACAAGCCTAGGATATGGAAGATCTCTTCCTCTTCTTCAAGAGAACATCCCAGATGAGAAGCCATAGTCAACATTTTCCCTGATGTTCCCTAAAAGGAGAAAAATTGACAAGTATCTGTGTATAGACCAAAGGGGCCTATCTCAACATTCAAATTTTTTGAAATATGTATTTTTAACTATTCATGTGAAATTTGCATTGTACTTCTTTAAGTATCCACTTGTCTTTACTTATTTAAATAAAAATTCCCAACCCTTCTGGTAATATTAAAGCCCCAGGATGCCATAACTCTCATGTAGTTTAGCCAATCCCACATGCTCCCAGAGGAATTCATAACTAAGACTGTGATGCATTAACAAAGGTGACCTTCTGAATGAGATGTACTAGCTTATAAAAAACTATTAAATGCATGGTAAGGTGAAACTTAAGAGGTTATATAGTCAAAGCACAGTTTCTGGATAAGATTATATTTGTTATAAACATAACAATCTTCTTTTCTGTTCTGAAACCCCAGAAAGAGAGATGACATATTTTACTATGCTAATAATTATAGTAATCAAGAAAGCATTCAAATCTAAACATCCTGTTTCTCAATTATAAGTCATCTATTCCTATCCACCCTAGGCTGCAATGTAGGACAGCTATTAACTACTACTACATTGTCTCTTTTAATATTAGAAGCTAAAGAAAGGTATGTTTTGTACGAAAAAGTTGATTTTTACTTGAAACTGTGCAAGACCTGTGAGATGATAATAGCAGTAAAAATGGCAATACACTTGAAACAACAACTATGATACCTCTGCAAGCTCAGGAGGACAAAGAAACCAAGGTATTGTCCAATCCAAGGTCATGCAAAATTTTAAAAAACAAAAAGAGCCAATAGAAAGCCAATCCAGGACTTTCAGTCTCCTGTTCTTACTGCTTGAATAGTCTGACTATCATTAAAGTTCTTTTCCATTCAGGTTAGACAGAGCCCTATGGGATTCATTCCCCCTTGTGTGTGTTGCTTGACTGAGCCATACATTTCTATTGGCCCTATTGATTAGGCATCTGCTTCCTCTGTGAGGATAGTTTGCTCTTGTGGAACCGTGTTTAGCAGCTGTTACAGTTCAGATGAGTGTTGACAGGATGAAAATTAAATTAACACCCAATAACATTTTAACACCTGGTCCAACAACTGCAATATCATTGAATTTCACCTTTTCTAAATTGCTTCGGGAGTTAATTCATCCTTACTTTGACTTTGACCTGAGGAGACATTCCTATAATTTTGCCACAAAAGACTCTCTCCCTACTGTTCATTTATAATTTCCATGAACCTCCCTCTGATCCATGTTTAGTGACTGCATGGGAAGTCTTTGGAAAATACTCAGGAAAAGTATCCTACTGGAAGATGTGCCACCTCTCCATTACAACAAAAGAGTGAACACAGACAAAACATCAACCAGAGAGGAAGTGTGTTTGTTTCACTGTAGCACAAACCAGACTGATGGACAAATAGTCATCTTACCAGGAAAAAGTAAGTTGGAAAGAATGCAGGTTTTATACACTTGTGATTTTCTGAGTCTTGACTGGCTCGTGAATAATGTTGCAAGGTGAATGAAGCACTGTCATGAAGCCAATGGACTCTGAAGTCAGGCTGCCTAGTTGAAAAGTTAAACTCCACTGTTCCCCAAGCATTGTCTAAAATACTTCCATCCTTAAGCCTCAGTTTCCTCATAAAATCCAACTAATAATAGTATCTATTTCATGGAGTTGTTTTGATGACTATGCAATCCAAGTAAAACTCTTAAAGTGATAGGGCCTAGTGGGGCCTGACACATGCTAAGTTCTAAGTCTTAAGTGCCACTGTGATTTCACAGACTCCTGAGCTGAAAGGGAGCTTGGAAATCATTTAATCCTTCCTTCTTATTTTACTGCTAAATAAGCACAAGAAAGTTCAGTAATTTCTCAAGGATGTCCATCTATGCAGTCAGTTCTGAGAAACAAAACCAGGTTTCCTCATCAGAAATTTCATTTTCTTTTTTATAAGACTGCCAACCTCTTAATAGGCTATTTATTTAGAAAAGAGTCTGTGTCCACGCTTTGCAATTCATTCACTTAAGCTCATTCTGTATTTCTCTTCCTCCTCTGGGAGAAGGAAATGGTGTTATTTGCTATTTGCCAGAGCTATTAAGAAGCATAGATAATAAAACTATCATGCTATCATTTGCTGTTTAGAATTTCTATAAGATGCTAGATGTTCTGCCAATGATAAATATAACACAGTACCTAACTAACAAGAAGGCAAAGAAAAAAATGTTATCACATCACCACATTCAAAAATGCAGTCCATTAACAATGCTAGAAAATGACAATCCATTTTTGAATTTTCCAGGATCTTCATTTCTTGTTTTTGTTGCCTTCAACTGTTGCCTTCAACTTTACTGTAAATTATACTTGTACGGAATAAGGACTAGCAGAAGGGAGAATTACATCTTGTAATTTGGTTAGTGTTTCACTTATTAACAAATTTTGGCAAATGTTTTGTATTTTGATAAACTGATTATTACAAACTATAATGAAAATTTAGGATTAACTGTAAATTGCATGTGTTTATCTATTTTTCCCCACCTGCCTTTTCCCAAACAAAAGCAATGCAAAGTCAAGAGTTTTTCTTTTTGTTTTGTGATAAATTGTTCATCCCCCATACTGCTTTTTTTCCCCCTTTCATCCTAACTATGTGGTAGTGATAAAATAGGCAAAATTTGCAAGATGCTATTTGGGAATGATTTTACTTTTACAAGTGATACTTTTTAAAAATTACTTTAAATAAAACATTCCAATCTATGTTGCTAAATTTGCAAAATTCAATGTAAGCATTAGTTTCTCAGAAAGATGCATTTTTAAAAATGAGGTATAATTTCATGGGAAAAATAACAGATGGGAGGAGGGTATGAGAATTTTAACTATGCTAACCTGCTAGTATGAGAAAAGCAGTATTGCAGAAGTACAAATCAAATGGTGGGAAGTATTGAATGTTTTCAAAACATTATATAATTGCTTAATTGCCTTACTCTCCTAAATGATTTTCTGTGTCCCCTTAGGCAAATAAAGCCTTCATTACCCTAACTGTAGAAGGGATCTAATCACCCTGGGGAGAATATGCATATAATTTGCAATATATAAGCATTAAAGATATAATAATGTGCTCAGCAACACATACATCACCGATTCCTTCTGTATATCCCAGATAAAAGTACACATATCCTGAGACAGGTGTGTTTTTCACTAAAAAACAGAAGTCTGATAGTAGTAAAAAATGTCTAAGTATGTAGTTACAGCAGGAAGAAAGGTTATAAGATTCTTAAATTCTCATAGATATGATAGAGACTTTTATCAAACATTCCCAGAACTAATGATTAAGCATCTAAAAGTACTTCTACTAAAATGAATATATTCACACCATTATCACGATTAATGTTTTAGTGCTGTATGAAAAATGAGAAAAGAAAATCTTTACAAACCTAGAATATGTTTGAGCATTCTTAAGAGGGCTTGGCAACAAGTTGTCACTTTGCTTTTGAATATTTCAATTATTCTGTACTACAATAAGATGTGGTCATCTGGGAAAATAATATTGTTTTCTTAGGAAAAAGAGAAGCAAAAAAAAAAAAAAAAGTGGAATAGAAATCAGGAAAGTATTTCATCCATGTCATTGCCAGTACATGGAGTTATCAAGTATCATAAAATCATAGAGATATTAATATTTCATTCAGTCCACACCCATGTATCCTGGAAGGAAACAGAAAACCAGAAAAAGGAGATAAACAACTATAGACTCTTGAATCAAAAAAAGCAGTTCATCAGATTCTGATACTATATAAAAATATTCCAGACACTGAAAAATTCACATTACTTCAAATGCTTGTCCTGTTCATAATCAGTTTGTCCAATATGTAGAGTGTGCTTTTGGCAACCTGAGCAAGTAAAGACGCCTCACTGCCATTCTATCAAAGACATTAAATACTAATAATGACAATAAATTCATTAAAATGTCATAGAATCTCAAACTTAAAAGTAATGCTGGGGATCATCCAATAGGAACACATCGTTTTACAGTTAAGATGACTGTGACAGCAAAAAGTGGCATGCATTGCCTGTGGCCACATAGAGAGAAGACCCAAGGTGCAAATGAAAGGACAAGACTTGCCAGGCCAGCATCCATTATCCATTTGACAACATAAAACTAATTGTCCAGCTTACTTTATTATGTTGTATCGACCATTAAGTGGCAGCATAAACTAACAGGAGTTTGAAAATTCTAGAACTTTTACTTTTATCTGCCAAAGAGAATCAGGATCTCAGGCTCTAAGGCATCCATCGTTGTGGCACAAGAGGAGTCACTGACTTCAGTGTCTGTGAATCTGCTCTTACTGCATTCTGACCTGCTGTAGGTAACTACTAATAACTATATTTCAAATCAAGAACATTTTGGAAGTGAAACTTCAAATATATAGATTTGGTACCAACAACAAATATATAGATTTGGTGCCTGATACCAGGAATATTATATATGTATACATCTGACAGGAAAATTGATCAAGATATTGTTTCTTGCAGCTATAAATGGCTAATGTACTAACTATTTTGACATAAACCATGGCAACTTTTGGAGTTCTCTAAACCTGTGCTTTAGGTATTTTATACAAAGAATAAGGTCATTTATGTTTAGATATAGTTTTTCCCTCATCTTAATAGACTTATTAGATGTTTTCCTGATTTTACTTTTGATATAAACTAGCATTTTTTAAAAAGCCAACAAACAATAAGTTTTTCATAATAACTGGAATTCAATTATCTCTACTGCAGATCATCAAGAAAGTAAAAAGTGTTTCATCTGCATGAATGTTGAGGCTAAGAATATCAACAGCATAATGTTGTGACCTAAGAACTCTGCAGTGAGAATGTTCTTTAAAGCAGTCTTGACAGATGTACGTAATCAAGATGTCATGTTGTTGTGGCATATCATGTCCACATCCATGTGAAACACAACTTGTTGAAGAAAAAAGCAGAGAAAGAGTCATTCTTTGGCTGATATCTTACTCATTGCATCACCACCAAATGTTAAGTAAAGAGGGAAGTAGATTTTCTCTTTAACCAGGAGGGAAAAAGTCCTTTATCTAGAAATTTAGATTTCAAGTTTTATCAAACTGAGAAAAAGAATTGTAGTCATATTTGCTTTCAGAGAAGAATCAGGCTTAATACAGTTATAGAAATGTTACCTTCCTAAGAAAATAGAGATTGAAGCTTTGGCTCCTAGGAGTTCATAAAACTCAGGATGAAGGGAATTTGTCTTTGAAGTCAGTTATACACCCACAATGAGCTTCAAGATGAGCTAAGAGGGTAGGAAAAAAACAAATATAAACTATTTCTGAAATTATATTAAGCTTATATATTTATGACATTGCCATCCAATGAAAAATTTTATGGATTAGAATATATTTTATTTATTTTAGTGACTAAGTCAGTATACACAATTATTTAAAATATTTCCCACCTGAGCTATTGGTATTTTGTGGAAAGAATGAGTTTCCAAATATGTGAAAATTAACACATTCTGAATAAGCTCACAAATTATAATACAAATTATTGCAGAAACATAATAGTTGAATGTGGACTGGAAACTTATTGTTTTAATAAATAACAAAACTAAGCTCAAGTAGTATCCACATTACAATCAAGATCTGTTCCATATTTGAAGCTCAAATGTATTTACTTACAAACAAATGCAACAAATGTTGATTAGGGTGTATTTAGCTTGTAATGAGGGTTGACCTTTTTAAAACTTGTACTGAAGTTTGGGAGAGAGGTTAATATCAAAAGTTCAACAGCACAATTTCATGGCTGCAAAAAAGATGAGGTTCCATTAGTCAGGGAGACTGCTCATAGATTTAGATATTATTGAGATGTGTCTAGATGTTGACTCTTTTCGTAAAGCTCTTGAAAAAGTGTGCTTCCAATTTGCCTTCCAATACATTCCACCTCAGGATCGATATGACAATATTTTTTAAATGTTTTCTTGAAATAAATTTACTTCTTTAGGTTTAATCAGTTTCTCCCACTCCTACTCTCAGGGGAGACGAAAATTCCATGTTCACTATCTTCACAACGATTTGTAATTATTATCATTGAAGCCATTGCATTTGTTCAGGTTACCTGAGAAACAGACACCAAGATAGGAGTGGACTTTCAAGAGATTTGTGGAAGAAACGCCTGCAGAGAATCAGAGGAAGGAAGTAGGATTAGGCAGAAAAATTCTTCAGTTTGCAATGCAGATCTGACATGTGTTGGGGGAAAAAAGGGCAAGAAAGAGGATTGGGTAGGTAAAGTCTCAGACTGCAGTACAGTTCTAAGAAAATCTCAGCCAGAAAGATAGGCGTTCCCAAATCAAACTTGACCACTAGAGAAGCT
Source organism: Tarsius wallacei (assembly GCA_963574415.1). NCBI lineage: Eukaryota > Metazoa > Chordata > Mammalia > Primates > Tarsiidae > Tarsius > Tarsius wallacei. Next base: position 72,334 of record CAUYQG010056286.1, on the reverse strand, counting down.
AGATATACCATAAGAATAGGCTGCCACTAGTATTCCTGCCATGCTTGATCATTGGCTGGGGAAATACATGAAGTCGTGTGGCTTCATGGTAGAAATGGTGCCATATCCAGAGGGGTAGCAGCTGGATGTTTCTTTAACTATGCTTTGAACTGCAGGAGATCTCAATAGTGTATGTCTATGGCAGCCTTGGTAGTCTTTAGACTTACCTGCACCTCTAAGAGACTTGTATCCAGGATATGAAGAAACTTTTTAAAAGCCCCAAAATGTGGCAAGAATCTGTATATCAATTTACCCTCCAACTGAAGATACAAATTCTATTAGTGTTGCAGTGACAAAAGACTCAAAATTGATATAGTCTCCTTCTGACAAACACTATAGTTTGATAAATATTATTCACATTACTCACTTGGGACATTTACAAAAAAAACCTGAGGGCCCTACTTCTCCATTCACAAGTGAGTTTTCCTGTTTTACTCTTGATTGATCAAACATATATTAGAAAGGGTAACATGTTTATTCGAAATATGTATTCCCAAGAACTACTTTCTACTGCCCGTGCAAATACACACCAACTTGAATGAAATGAGGCAAAACAATTGCAGCTAAGTTAACAATGACGCTTCATAAGTTGAGGCACAGTTGTCTCCCCTCATATAAATCTTTACGGGCCAAGATAGAACTGCAGCTGTTGCCACGTATAAAAGGTTGTGGGGTTTGAGAGTGAAAAGCTCCAAAATCACTGAGAAACAACTGGAGACGTGAATTTAACTACAGAGAAACTGTGTTCGTTACTTGAACTTGCCTTTTCATACATCATTATACTCTTATTTGGAGAGGTTAGAAGGCTAAAATCCATATAAGTTAGACTCTTTTGGAAACTAGGTTTCTAGATGTGAATAAGCACTGCCTTCTCATGACATTTGGTAGCAGTGGAGACTAGCAAGCAAACTCTGACAGGAGATATTTTTGCCTTAAACAGGATGACTGTTCTTCTCCCTTATCACCAACCATCTGGATGCCACTGCCACCACAAGTGGCAATGGTAGAAGCCATGGGAATAGCAGGGTTTTGTGATCTTGTAGCAAAAAGCCCAATGGCAACCTGCTTACAATGCTTTTGTAAACACACAATTTCCTGTAGAAAACCATTTTCTTCATGGTTTCATCTCCTAAACAGAAATCTTAACTGATATAATGATCATGACTGATAGAGAGCTGCGTGTGTGATTGGAAGATAAATGGACTGAGATTATAAAGTGGAGGGCTATGGACTGCATCAAGATGGAAGGGTACCATGCAAAAGCCATGATGCTGCTTACTGGAGACTAAGGATTAAAAAAAAAAAACGGTCAGTTAGGTAGTAAATCCCTGAGGAAGTGAATTCCTGATATTAAATACAGTAATGGTAGGCATGTAAAATGATGAAGCTGCTTTGAAAAACGGACAAATAGTTCTTCGATAGATTAAACACTGAGTTTTATATTATACAGAAATTCCACTCTTAGAGATATACTCAAGAGAAATAAAAACATACATCCACACAAAAACTTGTACACACATGTTTATAGCAGTTATTTACAATAGCCAAAAGATAGAAACAACCCAAATGTCCATCAGTGTACAGCTGGATAAACAAATGTGGTATTTCCATAAAATATCATGTGACTTGGCCATAAAAATGAAGTATTGATACCTACTATAACATAGATGAAAATTGGAAATATAAAAGTCTACATATTGTATAATTCCATTCATATGAAATTCCATAACAGAAAAATCTGTAGAAATAGTGGTTGTTTAGAGTTGAGGAGGGACATGGAGGTAAGGATATGATAGTTAAGGGCATGAGGTTTCCTTCTGTGGTGATGGAAATAGAGGACAGGTCTCCCCAGACATGAAACCACAAAAAGGATTTAGTGATTTTATTTGTTCTTGCCTTGTTCTGTTGCTGCTATTTTTATAGGATTTTTTTTTAACAACATAAAGTTTGCGTAGAACAATGCTTCCCCTCCACACAGTAACAGTTGTCTCTACTTGTTCCAGTAAGTCATAGCCAAACTTACACTCAACATGAAATTCTCTGTTAAAGGTTTCTTTCCATGTTTAAAATGCTCTCATTTTTATTTTGATTTGTAGTAATGTGTTTTGACATATTAATTTTCTACTACTGTATAACTAATTTAGCAATTGAACATGACATCTTTTTTATTATCTCACAGTTCTTTAGGTCAAAAGTTCAGGCATGCATGGCTGGGTTCTCTGTTCTGGGTCTCATAAGGCCAAAATCAAAGTATCAGCCAGGCTGGGAAGAATCCACTACTAAACTCATTCAGGTTGTTGGTAAAATTCAGTTCCTTGTCTCTGTAGGACAGAGGTCCCATTTCCCAGCTGCCTATTGACTGTTAGTTGCTCTCAGCTTCTAAAGGTAACTGCTTAATCCTTGCACACGTCCTTTCCATTTTTAAAGCCATCAGCACAACATATAACATCTTTCTTATGCCTTGCATCCCTCTGATTTTCCTTTGTGACGTCAGCCAGAGAAAAATGAAATCTCTGTTCTTAAAGGGTTCATGTCATCAGGTCAGCCCCACGAGCATAATCTCCCTTTTGATCAGCTTAAAGTTAAGAGATCAGTAACTTGAAATGCATCTGAAAAATCATTTTTTCAATGTGAGGAAACATAGCCAGGATATATGATCTCCTTATATTCACAAACCAAGGGGTTAGAGCAGAAAATCTTGGGGGCAGAAGGGCTTAGGAGGTCAAATCTTAGAATTTGATCTCCTAAACCTGGTTCAGATGAAAAGATTTCTGTAGACAAGTAAACTTCAGAAATACAGTCTAAAAAATTATAAATAGGTTTATTTTCTCTGCAGAACATCTCTACAAGTTTAACTGGTTTCATTATGTTTAACCAGTACATTATGATTGTGCAGGAAAGGAATAATCTGTGACTTTTTTAAAAAGTTGTATATCCTGGGTTATTATATCAGTTTAGTGTATCATGAACAGTGCTGTTCATAGGAAAATTAAATCGAATGAAAAGTACTAGAATTAACCCCAAGAAATCAAAGGTATTTTTGTGAATAGTTTTCTATTCATCATACATGTATGTATTATTTATGATGTATCAGGCAATGTTTTAAGAATTTTACCAAAATCAACAAATTTTATCTTAATAATAATCTTTAGTGATAAAGAAAGAGAGGCAGAGAGAGTCTTGCCAAAGTTGAGACAGTTAACAATTGGTAGAGCCAGGATCTAGATTTAGACTTCACCTGGTTTCTAGAATCTAAATCAGTGGTCCCTAACCTTTTTGGCATCAGAGACAGGTTTTATAAAAGACATGAAGACATGAAAGACATGAGATGGTTTGGGGATGATTCAAGAGCATTATATTTATTGTGCACTTTATTTCTATCATTATTACACTGTAATATATAATGGAGTATATAGCATCACTGCCTCAGCCCCACCTCAGATCATCAGGCATTAGATTCTCGTAAGGAATGCACAGCCTTCACACGCTCAGTTCACAATGGGTTTCACACTCCTATGAGAATTTAATGCTGCTGCTGATCTGACAAGAGGCAGAGCTCAGTTGGTAATGCTATTGATGAAGCTTTACTAGGTCGCCCGCAGCTCATCTCCTGCTGTGTGGTACCAGTCTGTGGTCCAGGGTTTGGGGACCCCGATCTAAATAATATAAGGCAATGCTCCTCACACCACACTATTGCTAAAATTTTTGTTCTTCACTGATTTTCTGTTAAATATGTCTGATAAATAAACTTCTATGCAATTTTTCCCAAACACAGACTATAATGAACTTCTTTGTTAAGTCCATCTGTGGAAATCATCATGTATCTTGAGAAACAAACACTGCTTTAGAGATGCTTTTGTTTATGCATATAGTATAAAAACAAGGTGGATGTTATGCAGGTGTTTGTTTTCTAAATCAATTTCAGTAAATTAAAAACCAATTTTGTAACCTCAAGTGTTTCAACATATTTTAAAAATCCATTTAAATAGTCCCTATTAAAGATACTCCTTATGATGTTGTTATATCCCGATAAACCCATCATAAGTTGAAAATATCATTAGGTAGAAAATGCATTTAATATACCTAAACTACTGAACATCATAGCTTTGCATAGCCTACCTTAAGTATGCTCTTGACACTTACATTGGCCTACAGTTGGGTAAAATCATCTGGCAACACAGTACACTGTGGAATATTGGTGTTTACCCTCATGATTGCATGGCTGACTGGGAGCTGAGGCTTGCTGCCTCTGCCTAGTTTCAAGAGAGGGGATCATACAAAAATTTAAAGTACAGTCTCTACTGAATGCACATAGCTTTCACATCATTGTAAAGTCAAAGAATTGTAAGTTGAGCCATAGTAAGTCAGAGATTTTCTATATTTTAAAATTTTGTAGACAGAATTCAGATTAAGATAATCTTCAATTATTATTTAGTTTTCTAAAGAAGTACAGGAATAATTAATCAAGGTTAAAGCAACAACAACAAAAACTCACCTCCCAGATTCTATGATACTCACAGAAGCAAGAGTAAATGGTATTGAATCTATACCATAATATATCACGTAGCATGTAGATTACTTAGAGAATGTGGAAGCATCTGAAAAACATACTGTTGAGTTAAAAGATAGAGTGAAAAAATTTTAAGTACAATATCATTCAGGTAAAAAACAAAGGACATACACACAAATAAATGTCACTTTCTTTTTTTCTAATATATATACATATGTATACATCTATTATATACATATATAGTGGGTTCCTTTAAGGTTTTAAAACATTTAGAATATTAAAGGCACCACCAGCAGTCATTTATAAACTGGATTATGCCATCTGCCCGCATGCTTCTTCCATGGAAATTTGCCAAGTCCTGGTTTTCTCTTGGAAACTTTCTAACTGACTGACCTTCACTCCTGACCTTCACTGCTGAGGGAACTCTGGCTATTTCCTCCTCTCCCCATCTTCTGTTGTTGACTTGCTTCTGTTCTCCACTGATTATTTAAGTCATTAAGTATAAGGTTGGCTATTGCACCATCAGTGACCACTTCTTCCAGAAGTTAGGCATCACATCTTTGGTCAATAAAGTCACTTGCTATGGTAACATACTTTCTGTAGGAATAGCTATTCAAGTCGCACTTTTTAAAGCATTTTTTCATGAACATAAATTCTCATAAATACAATTTACATCCATAGATCCTGAGGGGCTGAAAAATAAAGTTTATGTATTTGTTCATCTTTCCCTGCTTATTTTATCAGGACAGGGGCTGAGGATATTTATGAGGATTTACATCCAATGTCTATATCATTTCAAAGTGTTTTTCATTAATAATGACTTAAGAATTCCCTGAATGAATTTTTAGGAGTCACTTGTATAAACCATTATATGCAAACAGTTTAGCTAAAATAACCCAATTATAAAAGAGAATTTTCCAATCTCAAAAACAGAGAAACAGCAGTCATGACAACACATATTATTTCTGTCATTCATTTACTATAATAATAACTCCCCAAAAAAACACACAACACTTCAAATTCTTGCTATGCCAAGTTTTGATGTGAATTACTCTATTTTTCTTGACAGAAGTCATATGAAAAATTCTTATTGAACTTATAGCTAAGAAAAAAATCTTTTTAAAAAAGCTGGATATGTCAGCCAATGAGAGTGACATTGCTCATTGAGATTGTTCAAGTTTAGTTATAAATTCTCACTTCAAAGTTACAAAGTATTACTCACTGCAATGGGACTCACTTCCCAGCTTAGGTCATAAGTATGTAAGCTTTTTATAATGTTTTCGTTTAATGATAAGCAATGTCTTTCAGATGTTATTAAGAAAATATAACAGTGTAAACAATAAAAGTTTGAATAATAAATATTTGCTTCTATTTAATTTGATGAACAAAAGGAAAACATAAATCTATTATTCAAAATCTAAAGAAGTTTTACCTGTCCATGCAGACAGATACAAAATAGGTTACTCTGCAAACCTGAGATGCTCATGGGTGGCCTCAGTTTCTATTGTGTTATGATAACTCACCGAAAGTCTATATGCTTGCCTAGATATCAGTATGTTCTCTCTCATAAAAAAAAAAGTTTATGGGATGGTACAATCAAGGCAGTTACATTTATTGAGTCAATTAAAGTCTTATAAACAAAAATATTTCAAAAATAAATATAATTTGGAACACTGGAAAAGAGATGTGTTAGGTCCTCTATCTTGTAAAGTCTCAGATTAATATCAATTTTGGTTGATAATCTTCAGAAACAAATTATTGTTTCATCAATACTTTCCTTAATTAACTCTCATACAGTTTGTCTGTCTATTCAAATGGACTCTGCGGTACTATCCTGTAAATTGACTGAAAAGACGGACAATTGATTGAGACTCTCAGAAATAGGCTTCCTTGAGACAAAAGGATTTATAGACCAAGAAGGCCAAAAGGCCTGAAGTATTTCAGATATGTTAGCACAGATTCAAATAAAAAGTTAGTAAGTAATTATTCAAAAAAGGATTGCTGGGATTAAGGATTTGTGTGTGTGCCTGTGTGTGTACCTCCAGCATTATTTGCGGTTAAATTTTTCTACAGAATAGTTTACCCCAGAATTATCTTTTTTCCTTTTATTTCCATGTGCTTTTTATTTCTTTGTAATTCTTGCTGTAGAATTTAAACTGTTTTCCTAAAAATTAACAATAGCTTTGTCATGAACTCAAGTTGTTTTTTTTCTTTTCCTTTCTTTCTTTCTTTCTTTCTTTCTTTTTTTGGAGAAAGCAGGATTTATTGAGAGAACAGAAAAGCTCCCACGGTGGGAGGGGACCCGAGGGTTTGCCTAGTTGTGTTTTTTAATTGTCCTCCTTTTTGATCTTAAGCTACTGAAAGAGCTCATCTTCCAATGATGACTGCCTGACCCTGTCCCTATCTGATTCGTCTCTGACCTCTACAACCATTTTTTCTCTGTCTTCTCTCTTGGCTTCTTTTCCTCAATCCACCTTCCAAAGTAGGTATCTTCACCCCCTACTCCCCTCTCTCCTCTTCTCTTATTATTGTTGTTTGTCTTTCAGCTCTTTTCTGTTAAATGTCAAGCCTTTAAAGATTGCTTTTCTGTGACCCACCAGCAAGTCCACATCCACTTCCTTACTTCATCTTCATTTCTAGTTACCTATTTGCTTAATCTAGTTTGTGATCATAACAAAATCTCAAAGGCCATATTCACAAAGCTGAACTTCTCAGATTCCTAGTGAAAATGAATTCTCCTATTTAATTCTCTCTCTCTCTCTCTCTCTCTCTCTCTCTCTCTCTTTTACTTTATAGAACTTGCCTCCCACGATATGGTCAGTTGGAAGGCCATGTTATAATATTTAACATCTATCCTATATTTTCCATGTCACTATTATTACTACCATCATCACCTGCCTTGTACATTATATTCTTAGATTTGTCAGCATTGGCATGAATAGCTCACATTTATTGAAATATTCTTTATGAAGATTCTTCTTTATAAAACCTGTATTTTTTATAAAATTTCATTCAAATCTCTTCTTGATTTTGTATTTTTCCCCCTTTGGAAGACATAATTTTAAAATGTTAACCTTTTCTTAGTTTTCAAGATCTTAAATAGTGGATACAAAATTTTCTAATGATCTGGGTACAGTGGTTTATGTTTGTTATCCCAATGACTTGGGAGGCTGAGACAGGAGGATTGCTTAATGCCAAAAATATGAGACCAGACTCAGCAAAATAGTAACACTCCATCTCTAAAATAAAATTACAAATAATTCAGTGTTAGTTGGGCGCGGTTGCATGCCTGTAGTCTCAACTATGTTGGAGACTGAGACAGGAAGCTCACTTGAGCACAGGAGTTCAAGGCTTCAGTGAGCAATGATTTTGCTACTACACTCCAGACTAAGTGACAGAGCAACACGTCCTTCTCAAAAAGAAAAACAGAACAAACTTTTAAAAAGGAACTGTGATTGTTATTTCCAGGGGCAATATTTAATCATGCAAAAATGAAAGTAGTTTGAAGCTAAAAATACCTTTGTAGTATAAAAGCCTTGATCATGCTGCAACTATCTTGAAAGCCTTATCTCCTACATTCATTCATTCAGTCAATCATTTAATAATCAAATATTTATTGATTAATTCCCTTATACCAGGTACTGTTTTAGTTATGGGGTATACACTAATAAACACATTAGACAATCTGCCTGAATGAGTGATGCTTATATTTTAGGGGTAGTGAAGAAGGAGACAGAAAATAAGTGAGGTAGAGGTTACCTAAAAAAAGAAAACCCTGCATGCCATCACAGTCCAACATAGATAAGAGAGAGATGGGGTCTAAAATGAAAGATGCCGCAGGACTCAGAGAGAAATCGATCCCTCAGCAACAGCAGGAATCCTATAAGTCATACATTGAATGAGAACAACACATTTTTTTAAAATTTCATCATTACACAGCTGAACACAGTGGAACATGAATTAAAGCAGTAGCAGAGCTATAGCAACAGAGCCTGTAGTTTAGGTGCCAGTTTTGTGTCATGACATAGTTAAAGACTAGTGGTTATCAGCTGTTGGTATGTTTTGATTCAGAAAAGGTATTCAGTTATCATCCTGGAGCAGGCATTAAAAAATTATCAACTAACACAAGGCCATATTCTACTAGAATAACATTTCCTTTAATAACACCTATTTGATAATCCTCCCAACATTTTAGTGAGTTTTACTAGTCAGATTTCTCCAGAGAAATAGAACTAATAAGAGATATATAGGTATATAGATATATAGATGAATGTTTTATTACAAGAAACTGGCTCATCACATTGCTCATGTGATGATGGAAGCTGATAAATACCAAGGTTCATAGTCAGTAAGCTAGAGATGCAGGATTGTTAATGGTGCAGTCCCAGTTTCAAGACCTAAAAAATAAATGATGTCCCAAGTCAAGGATAGTCAGAAGGAACTCCTCTTATCTCACAGGAGAGCCAATACTTTTGTTCCAGTCATGGCTTCAAATGACTGGATAACACTCACCCACGTTAGAGAGGGCAAACTGCTTTACTCAGTCTGCCATTCAAATGCTAATCTTATCCAGAAACACCCTCACAGTCACACCTAGAATAACCTTTGGTTAAATGTCTGGGCACCAAGTTGACATGTAATGAGAAAGTATGAATGACTACAAAACTATTCTCATTCTCTCTCTCCCTCTCTCTCTCTCTCTCTCTCTCTCTCTCTTTCTTTCTTTCTCTCTCCCCACCCCATATGTATATATCCTCTATATCTATCTATCTATCTATCTATCTATCTATCTATCTATCTATCTATCTATCTACCTATCTATCTATCTATCATTCTTACCAATACCATGGATTCAAATGTTATTAATTACTGCTTTTATTGTTTTTGTAAACTATACATTAATAGAAGACCGTCTCCAGCTATTAGTATTCTATAATGAGACAAAGTATACCACAGCCTGCAACTGTCCAAAATGAGTAAAGATAAGTTATCCTTCTTACATTGACTTTCAAGACTGCTTTTCAAGACTTGCTGCTACACTTTCTCGTCTATCATGTTATTTATTTTTTAATCAATTTTTTAGAAACAAAACTCAACCCCTTTGAATCTAACTCACACGTGCTGCCAGATTCGTCTTTCTAAAGTACCTTCTCACTATGTCACTCCATTTCTCTACTAGCTTCAGCATTGACTCTATATTGTCTGTATAACCTTGTGCTAAACCTTCATATATACTATTAACCAGTGAAATACTTGCAGGTCCTTATTCATATATTGCTCATTATATTTCTTTTTTCTGTAATGTAGTTCCCAAATTTCACACATTTAAAATCCTTCCTACTCTTAAAACTCAATTCACTCAATTCAAATGCTTTAATCCATAGAGTATTCCCTATTCAAAACAATCTATTTTATTTCACATAAAAACAGTTTCTCTGTATTTTGCACATGCATCAACCTCTCTTTGAATCACACTCCTAATGTTGGCTACCCTTCAATCCCTAATCACCTCTTCTTTATTTGCACTCACTTCTTATGTGAGCTCATGCAACAGCACGGCCTTGAACACCATCAGTTTGCCAATGGTTCACAAGTTGATTTATTTTACGCACTTTTCTCTTCAATGTCCTAAACCTGTTGCCAACTGCCTACTTGATATCTGTTGCAGAATGGTTAATAAACTTTTCAAGTATAACATGCCCAAAATTGAACTCTTGATCTTCCATCCAAAATGGTTCTTCCCCTTTTTAGGTGATAGTACCATCCTTGCAGTTACTGGAATGGTCTTTTATACATCTTTCCTTCCCTCAAAAGCCCTGTTGAATCTATCAGGAAATCCTTTCCACTCTACCCTTAAACTTTATCCAGAATCAAGCCACTTATCAATAATTCTGCTATTATCACCTGGTTTTAGCCACCATTATCTCCTTGTGTAAATTTTTGCAACATGTTCCTAAAACCCACTAAGATTTTATTCTTGCCATTCATCACATAGTTGCCAATAGTTTACAAAGGCCTATGACCTGTCATTCCCATTACTTCTTTTATCTCATAGTTTATTCTTTCAGCCTAGTTCACTCTACTCGAGCTGCATTTGTCTTTTTGATATTCTTCACATATACTAGGCAAACTTCTGCCATGGGTATTTCCAGTGACTGGTTTTACTTCCTAGAATGTTCTTCTTCAAGATATCCTCATGAGGAACATAAATCACTTTACCAGAAAGCCACCTGCACACGTGTATTCATTGCAGCACTATCCACAATAGCAAAAACATAGCACCAACGCAGATGCCCATCGAAAGTGGACTAGATAAAGAAAATGTGGTACATATACACAATGGACTACTACACAGCCATAAAGAAGAACAACATCACGTCTTTTGCAGCAACATGGATGCAGTTGGAGATCATCATTCTAAGTGGACTATCACAGAAATAAAAAACTGCATACTGCGAGTTCTCACTCATAAGCAGGTCCTAAACATTGAGCATGCAAGCACCAAAAACAGGAACAACTGATGCTGAATACTGTTAATGGGGGGAAGGAGGGAGGATGGATAAAGGGCTCACACACACCCATCAGGTATCATGTCCACTACCAGGGAGAGAGAAGGCTCACTAGAAATCCAAACTTCACCTGCATGCAATTTCCTTGTGTAGTAATTTCTCACATATACTCTACAACGTTAAAGTAAAGGAAGATACAGTTTCTTCTTTTTAAAAAGATATCTTCATGACTAATTACCTTACTTCTATCAAGTTTTTGCACAAATATCACCTTCTCTATTAGATTTACTCTGTCTATCCTATTTAAAATTGCATCTCCTTCTGTCCTACACTCTTGATCACCTCCATCTCTTTTATTTATTATCAATGTTACTTTTTCTCTTCTAATATGTTATATAATTTACTTGTGTGTATTTATTTCATCTCTTTTTACTAGGACATATGATCTACAGGAGAAGATATTTTAATATATTTTTATCACAAATGTATTTCAAGTTCCTAGATCACTGTTGAATGAATCTTCCCTCTTTTAAGCTATTTTATGCAATATACACTTAGTGCTGTATATCTTATTTTCCTTCTCAGTTTGCAGTTTCCTTTAGGAGAATATCAGTGTCTGATTCATCTTTGTTAACCACATTTACATTCACTGTTCAGCATCGTTCTTTGCACATGAGAGGTAAGCCTTAGTACTCTTTTGGTACAAAGAATACAGACTCAAGTTTAAATTTTTTTTGAATGGATTAAATTAATTTTCAGTGTATAAGTACTTCACTGAGATGAAATGTAATATTTCTAGCTATTTTCCATTTCACATTTAGTAAACAACTAAAATCAGGAAACTGGAAAGACATCAGGAAGTGAAATAGAGTTTCTTGTCTATCTCTTTGTGTTGCCGGATAGTTGTTTATCTCTGGTTTTCTGCACATCTGCTTCATTTCTGTCTGTCTCTGCTTCTCTGTCTCTCCAATTCTTTTCAATTCCAATCCATGCCCATACAATATTTACCCTATCTTTATATTAATTTAATGAAAAAAGGCTATCCAAAGATTCTCAGTTTAATTCTCTCTTTAAAAACACTTGACCCATTTTAGTTTCAGGGGTTTTAGTCTAGCTGAAAGCCATACAAATTTAACCTGTCAAATTATATTCAAGTCTTTTCCTGACCATTAAAGTGGCCTTCACTGTAGGTCCATATATACTACTTCAAAAAAACCTGCCTAGTTCAGCAGACTGCCAGTGGAGCAACCAAACTCACTCAAGCAATAAAAAGAATCTTGACTAGGTTGAAGGATTCATTCTGACTAATTAAATCGATTCCTTTGTCCCATTCATCATTCATTCTCTTTAAATAGCTATGCCAATTTACTTTGTCTTACTATAAGATTTATAACCTTGTATGTTTATAATAGATAGAAATGGAGAGACAAGGCGAAAAAAAAAGTTTCAAGAACAACAGGCAAAAATACATCTGTCAAATTTCACTTACAGCAACATAAAATCTTTAGGCAAGAAGTCCTGAGTTATAGTTTTTTTTAAAAAAAATCACTATGGATTAAATCCTCTTTTTCTCTTCTAAATGTTCATTTTATTGTTATTACCTCTGGTTGTCAATATATACCAGATACCAGCTTTCTACAAAATAGCTGGGGGAGAAAACATTATTTACAAAAACTATAACAAAATTTTAAGACAAAGATTTTTCTCTCTTTTTTTTTTGGCATTTTTCTTTTTCATTTATTTTTTCTATGTGAAAAATAATGTTTCACAACTAGAGACACCAGTAGAGAACGCATATGATTAATGTCACTGCTTATCAGGATGACCTAGCCCAGTGCCGTCTTTCTCTACTCCATCCCACCTTGATAGAGTTTTAAAACATGGCCACAAAGTCTTTAACATTCTTCCCATTGAGTGATAGGATCCTCAGCTCCTCTCTCAATCTGGGCAAGGTTGTAGTGGCATTGACCACTGAAACATGCTATGTGACTTCCAAAATTAGGTAATAAACAAAAATCTGTGTAGCGTTCATCTTCTTTACTGGAATACTTGCTCTTGCTCTTAGAGCCCTGAGCAACTGTGTAAACTGCCGACCTGGAATGGAATCATCTCCCTATCGACATCCTGATCAACTATGTCCATTCTTTTGCCATCCACTCTAGTTTTCAGAGATGTGAGCAAAGAAGCCATTTTGAAGGGATATCCTTTATTCCAACTTGTTTCTGCCTTCAGCCCTTTAAATCACCTTCAGTAGCGAAGTCATTCCACAAGCAACATAAAATGCTATAGTTTTATAGATATACATTATATGGCGGCCTGTTACACAGAAACAGATAGATAACTGGACCACATCTCAAAGCATTAGCTGTTTCTTTTTGCTTCTGAACAACTTCTCCATTAAGAAAACACTGAAAGTCAGTTATTATCTATAAAGGATCTGGTAAACTTTACAGTAAGATGTTAATAAGGGATAAACCAATATAAACCTCTGAGTCTCCAACTTCCTCATTGTAAAGAAAATCATGAGTAATGCTATGTAATCGCCCAGATTCCTTTCACTTTGGGGCTTTGTAGCACTCATGGGATGTACCTTAACATAGAAAAATTATGCACCAATGGTGGCACTTGTGGGTACATAATTTGAATTCCAAATTTTCACTTAGAATCTCTCAAAGATATCATTAGACTGCCACCTTCATCAGTTTGTTCCAAGATTAACTCTACTCTGGAGATTGGCAATTTAACATTTCTTAAGGGTGAAGTAGACATCTATCTCTCTTTCTTAATTACTTTTAAATAAGGTATGTGATTTTTGGATGAAAAATCCAGCTACTTTCCTTTTTCACAATAATTCAGAGGAGCAGTTCTCTAAGGTTCATACTAACACCGTTAGTGGATGTAATATTAGGTGAGAAATTAGTCTGGTTATTTGCTCTAGAAGGTGAATAAAAGTGTCTGGAAAGTTTCCTAAGGATCAGATTTGCTATAGCAGCATTTTTTCCCAGTGCATTCTTTTGTACATCACTAGAAACGACAGTATATTTCTGAATTTTTTAATTCCTTAAGCAAGTGCTTCTTATCTCTCTCTAGTTATTTGTTGTTTTAATCAAGTATTAGTTAGCTGGCTAAATAATTTCTTTCCAGAATTTTTATCTCTCTTTCTTAATGGTAGACCACTGGCCCTTAGTGAGGAAACCAGTGAATTCAGGTCATTAGGGTCTGAATGGAAAGACTGTGACAGTTAACCAAGTTACATTAGCCATTAAAGCTTAAATCTGTGCTTTTCTGAAAATCCTGAGGTAACCCTCACACCACAGACTGTATGTGTTGTTCTTTTGAAAGTGGAGAATGACATTAGAATAACTACAAAATTATTTTTGACTGAGAACATATTGAAACTTACCATTATCCAACTCTGGCGCTTTGACTAAAATGTAAAACACTTTTACTGAAGCATTGAAGTTCTCATTAAGTAGCCCTAGCTTAGTCAAAGCGCGATTGTTGACCTTCTGTGCTTAAAACATGTGCTGTTCCACACAGATAGAGGCTTTTCTACTACACTCCTCTTGATGGTTCATAATGGAGTGGCATGTGCATATCAGGAGGAGAATAGACCTTAATTTGAAATATTAAGTAGCATAGGCATTATGAAAAGCCTTCATTAAAATATTAAAAGTTTGCTAAACCCTAAGAGCTAAGAGATGTGTTCCTGTGGGAGGAAAATTCCAGCCTCAGGCTCTCCCCTTATCTCAATTTCTGACATTTGTTAATAAGAAAGAACATTAACTTAGAAAGTCACTTTTATCCAGTCACTGCTACAGTGCTAGCAGACTACCAAAGTATTAGCTCAATTCTTTACTTTTTGCAGAACACAACAGAAGAGTACACACACAATCATTGTATCCCGGAAGTACCAAACTACAGACTTAAGACTCATTTTGTCACATTGAACCAAATGGGGGGCAAAATGTTCTTACCATAACAATTTGCACCAAGACATTGACAGTCTCATCAAGGTTTCGGTATTATAGTTTTGTCAATGGACAGTTAAATGCTCATATTTTTACCAAAATTTGGGGAGCACCTACCATCTGAAAGTACCTGGGACAGAGTGCTTTGAGTCTCCAGTTTTGACTTTAAAATAGAAAACAACAAACTATCTAGAGACTAACTTTTATATTAGCCATTAAATGAATATAGTAATTTCTATATTAGGGAAGATGCATTTCTAAATACTTTAAAAATCAAGATCAATACTGCTATAAAGACAAGTGCTTTTTTCTATTAAAAGTTAATGCCATGAAGACATAACTGTCATTTGCTAAGGAACAGGTATATTTTAAAAAACCCAACAGTTCTAATATTTATACATACCTAATCTTTAGATATTCCTATCCTAATAATTCGAAAGTCATATTACATCTTGGGATTTGGCATAATGCTTGAAAGGTTCCTGATACACAATTTAAGGACTTTTTGTTGAACACATAAATTTGTTAAATGCTTTACTTTTGCTGAGTATTATTTGATTGTGTCACAAAATAAACATGGAGTGGAACAGCAAGGATTGTTCCAGTAACAACTAGACAAGGGAGGACTTTGGTGGATTTACAAAAATAAAAAAGAAAGAGTTCACAAGTTGGTAACAAAGAAAGTGCTATGTGAAAAAATAGCATATTAGTTTGTTAGGGCTGCCATATAAAATACCACAGACTGAGTGACTTAAGTCACAGAAACTTATTTTCTCACAGGTTTGAAGAAGTCCAAGACCAAGGTATCATTCTGCAGCCTCTTTCTTTGGCTTGTAGATATATCCCTGTATCCCTCATACTCTTCTCCTTGTATCAATATTCTTTCCTGTATTCCTGCATTGGGTTTTTGGTGAGTCCCAGTATGGCCAAATTTTCTCTTTTTTAAAGACAACAATCAGATTGGAATAGGTCCCACCTAAAAGACCTCATTTAATAATGTAATCACTTCTCTAAAAATCATATCTCCAATATAACCACATCCTGAGTTACAGGGAGTTAGAACTTCAACAAATTGGAGAGACACATTTCAGCCCATAATAATAAGTTTCTCATCTACAAGATTCCAGAGACACACAATGGTAAATAAGGATTTTGAAATAAACAATTGTTTTCAATAGATTAGGAGAACCTTTGAGGAATTTGGCTATCCAGAAACTATAATAAATTTGCAAATGTGTAATCAATAAATGTAGGCCTTGTAGCAACTGTGTAAACAGCAAATTAATGTCATGGATTTATACTATAAGAAGAAAGGGTTACTCTGATAGAATAGGTTGTTTTAAAACCTACTTGGAAAAAAAGAAAGGGCAAGGTACGAGCCTCAGCAATAACACGTGCTATGTATGGCTATATATGGAATCTCACTCTCAGAAGACAGATGTGGGGACTTGAGAGGAAAGACAATGTCCTATGATAATTACTTGCCTAAGGTTTACCAGCTCTTAAAAAGCATCAGACTTTTCTGGTGAACCCTAGTTTCTAATGATCATATGTTCCAGTTTGCCAAGGTCTGCCCCAAATCATACCTTTTTCCCAGTATCATGTCCAGTTAGTATCCTTCTGGCTATCAAACTTATCCTAGTTTGAAAAATAGGATCATCTATCACTATGGCCACTTCTCCTCCAACATATGTACAAACTCACACAAATAGCAAGTATTTGAGATTCAAATGACCTGGTCTCAATAGACACTACCTCCTACCTATATTTGCTCATGTAACCCTCTTTCCCTTTTGACCAGTGAAGAGAAGCTGAAAGATCTCAAATTCTGTTTTATCTACCCTTGATAATATAACCCAGGTTCTGAAGAGAAAGGAGAAGAGTTCCTGCAATATTTTTCAAATTCTCAAATTCTCATCAGGTATCAGGGTATAATAGACAGAGGTTTGAACCAGAGATAATATCAGAATTCTGGCTCCTACTTTGTCAGTTATTAATCCTGAGACTTTGCCCACATCATTTAAACTGTTTCAGCCTTACTTTACTCATTTATATAAAGGGAGTAGAGTGGACAGGGGAGCGTAATATCCATCCTGCCTATTTCAGTGTCCAAGGGAATCAAATAAAATACTGGCTAAACACGTTGATAATCCTCTAATCAACATACAAATGGTAGTTCTTATTATTCTTATCAGAGAGAGAAACAGACAGCATAATAATTAAATGAATAAGTTTATCTAAAGGCCTTGTCTATGACATTAATAGTTCTCTCCAGGAGCCACATCTTCTCACTTCTAGAACACTACCCTTGTCTCATTACTTTTCTTGACACCATTCAGATTAATATGAGCCAGATGAAAGAAGAAAAGCTGAATTGGGGATTGTGGGGTTGAATATACTGCAGAGTTAAGAATGTATGATTGAAAAACTTAGAAGTTCATAGGGCAGAAAAAGTTGGAATAAGAACAAAAAAGTACCTCAGAAGTTTCCCAGTCAGGTTTTCAATGAGCATTGAGACATTTGAGTCATAATATATTAGGTACCCTGTGATTTTTATACTTTGATTATGGAGAAATGGGAAATTGAGGAATGGGAAAGGGAAGGGAGAATGATAAAAGGAAAAATAAATTGTGAAAACAGCAACGAATTGACATCTAGCTTTTGCTTTGCCCTTTTCCAACTTTGGTTAAAAAAGGACATAAGAGAGAGTATAGGAAAATAATACTTAAGATATGAGGTTGTATCAAACAGCATAGGCCTGGATGTATGAGATATTACTTTGATTGAGTGATTTTAATGTGTTTATCTAGTTTTTTGAGAAAAACATATGTGTAAATTTGTGGGTTTGTGCCTTACCATCAATCAAAGAAAAAAAATGATGAAATAATACACCATTAACTAGGAGAAAGAAAGCACTTACCAACATATATTCTAGCACACTACTTTCCACTTTTCACTAGTCATCCCATTGTCATCTTTTTTATCTGTCGTGAAATTGTTACCATTTCCATAATCATAGTTATATTTAAGCACATTAAACTGGGGATATATTTAACTATGGGTACAATGCCTGTGCTCTGGTTTCCAAAAAGTAATATTATGTACAGAGAAGACAAAGTCAAAGTGGTTGAGATGATACACCAGGTCAATCCTTATAATAACTGCAAATCATATCAAAATGTTTCTCCAAAAACCACCCAATTCATAATCAACCTTAAGTGTGAATGTTGTAGTATGACTCCATGCTCTTCAGACAAAAGTTTTGTTTTGTTTTAACAAAACGATTTCACAGTCTGTATTGAATCAATTTGCTATTTATTTTTTATTTTATTTTTATTATTTTTGAGTTGCGGGGCTCACTTTGTCACCCAGGTTGGAGTGCCATGGCACAATCATGGCTCACTGCAGTCTCCCCCTCTTGGGCACAGACCATCCTTCCACCTCAGCCTCCTGAGTAGGTGGGACTACAGGCACACACCATCACACCAGACTAATTTTAAAAATTTTTTGTAGAGATGAGGTCTTGCTATGTTGTCTAGGCTAGTTGAACTCCTGGCTCAAGCAATCCTCCTGCCTGGGCCTTCCAAATTGCTGGGATTACAAGTGTGAGCCATGGCGCCCCAGCATCAATTTGCTATTTTATATCTGCAAAAGCATTAAAATTTGGTAATGGCTTTTTTTCTGATGATTACTCTTGGCTATCTAGTTAAAGAAAGAAGAGTGAAAAGTTAAGATAATTATCCGTACATGTGACCCCCACACATATTCAGTAATAAAGCAGTTTCATCTTTGTTCCTGCCTGTATAAGTTATCACACTAATGCAGCAAAACAAATAAATGGAAAGCCTCAAGACCTGCAGCAATAAACATTTATTTAGCTCACAAGCCCACAAGATGATGGTTTAGCCTAAGCTCAGTGCACATACATCTTTTTGTCTCAGATGAGCTCACCTGCATAACTGGGGCTTTCTGGCTGCCAGCTTGAGGGCTTATTCTCCTGGACTGGCTGGATGTTGGCAAGAGCAATGCAGCTCTGCTACATGCATCTCTTATCTTGCAAGTGATACTAGTAGTATTCTCAAGGCAAAAAATAGAAATGTCACTATGCACTTCTCCCCACCCACCTTGAACTCTATGTCAGCTGCCTAAATGTTTCTCACGTTCTTAACTCAACATTTTCATCAATGATTCCATCATTCTTCACCACACAATTACCTGTATATTTGTCTCCTGTATTTCTTACTCTCTATATTGTGTAGCGAATCCTCTTGACTCTATAACTGATGTTTGCAAACTTCCTCATGAATCACACCCACTAATTTCCAAGACAAATTATATGGTTGAATTTAGAGTCCAGGGGTAGATAAATGAATTCTACCTTTTAAGGAGAGTAAATCAAAGCTACATGGCAAAGAAATGTAAAGAGGTACAAAAAAGTGGGGCTATTCATGCAATCGGTGTACTCTCAATCTTCTCATTTGAATGTCTCCCCAGCAGAGAGGGTAGCATAAAGTGTTTCTAAGTAATAGATAGCCTGTGAAAGTAAACTAGCTTCTATTATACATCATTTTTGTGTAGATACAGCAAAAGTCATACCTATTATGTATGTGTGTGTTTACATAACTATATAGATTTCTATATAAATAGTTCTTAGCCATCTTCCTCCAACCTACCTTCCTACCCTCTCTGAACTCTATTTCATATTCCTAAATATTTCTTAGGTTCTCAACTCAACAGTTTTATCACAAATTTTACCATTCTTCTCTGCTATATATTTGCAAATATATGTTTTCTCTTGTATACTTTATTCTCTTCTGTAATTGATCCCACAATGTACCTGATCCAATAAGCCAGAAAAGTAAGCAGTTCTCTGTCTTTACATTTTTGAATCTGATCATATTCCATGGCAGCTATTTCTTTAGTGTTTCTCTTATTTGTGTTTTCTTCTTTATTCTCATTGTTACAATATTAATTCATGCTTCACCTTTTATAAAGACTGAAACATTTTACTTCTCTTTCTATTCTATCCTGATCCAAAATAACCTTTGTAAAATGAATATTGACATCTTCAATGTCTTCAATGGTACACCATTGCCTATAGGACATAGAATGTGAGGCCCTTTTGGATTGAGCTACTTCTGACATCTCCTCAACACTGGTGCCTCCTAATTCATTGTAATGCTAATCTGGAATAATTTAATCTTATTTTGAAAAGCCTGACTGATTCTATTCATATTTCTCATTTCATATGAATGTCTCATATATACACACATGTATATAAACACACATGCACAACTTTGAATTCTGACTATATCACTTACTAGCTACGTAACTTTGGGCAAGTAAGCAAAACTCTCGTAGCATAGTCCTATTGTCTGAATAATGATCTACCTGTTTGTGTAAAAATATAATATTATCACTTCCTAGGACTTTTGATGGGGCTTGATGAAAATACATAGGTTAAACACTTGGTTGGGTGCATAGCATTTAATAAAGTCTCATTCATGGAGGGCATATATCTGTCAGGTCTCAGTTCAAGGATTATCATCTATCTGAAACCCCTTCTAAGTGACCTGGAGTCCCTTTTACATTCCATATTTTATGCTTCCACTACGTTCTGTAGAGAGCTTTTCATAATAGCTGTAGTGTATTAATGCACTTATTGCTTTACATCTGCCTTCATTATTTATAGACTATTCTCACCTTATTAGGACAACAGCTTGTTCATCTGTTTAACCTAAGATTCTAACATGCAACAAATCTGATGTCTGAATAAGCTCAGAGACAGGTGATAGAAAAAGTTTTCTGGTGAAAAGGGAACATTATTACACATGTATCTAGGATGAGTATAATACATTCTCTTGATATTAAATAAAAACAGACTGAAGAAAATAGACTAAGCTTGAATCTTCCTCAACCTTCTTAAAAAATATTCCAGGCAATATGCTACTCACTCCTTTTCAATCAGTGATTATGTCCTAGAGCTCTCTCCATGTGTATAAAATAACTTTGGTTAGCCAGTCTTATAGAGTAACTACCAGAGCCAGCTCTTCCAGATGGTATTGAACTTGTCAGCAATGACAGCATTCAAATGTTGATACTGTCCTTCATTTTCTTATACCTGATGGACAAAAGAATGAGAGAATGTCAACTCTACCCTGCTATGGTCTGATTCTTTCAAATGCATAATTTACAATAGATGGTCCAAGTGTTAAGACAAGAATATTCTAGCCTTGAAGAATACTGAAGAGTCATTAAAAGTTTTATTTTACCTCATAAGACAACCCTTTTTCATCTTTCAATGATATTATTAATAACGAGAAAATACATACTGGAGAAGCTGAGACGTTTTAAATAAGTCTTAATAAACACAAAATACATATTAAATGTTTATTGAGTTCAATAAATGGTGCACATTTATTTAAATGGTACCCGTTCAGATACTATTTAGGGCTTCCATGTAGGAGAGACAGACTCTAACCACAGCAGATTGTGGCATCATAATTGTACCTCTTTGAAGTTTCTTTTTCTCTCTTATGATATGATAATCATACATTCAGTTCTTATTTTTTAAGATCAGAATATGCCATCTAATAATGTTAGCAATGAGTTGCATAGTGGAGTTCTGGAGAGCTGACCATGATTCTGAGTTTTTTTCCACACCCACTGTCCCCTCCTAAATAAGTTGCCAGAAGCTGACCAGCATAGTAGACAGTGTCTTGACTTGAGTATTCTGACTTGTAAGGTCATATTAAAATTGATAATGACTATCCAACCCAATTAGAGAAGGATTAGAAAGAAAATAGAGGGATTTAAAAGATCTGTGGGAATAAATAAACTATAGCCATGAGAAAGTTGACAGCATGAAGGCAAAAGCCAAGAGGTAAAAATAGAAAAACAAAAAGTAGACATTAATTAAAAGCAGAGAAATAAATGGAATCATAGAGTGACTAGAATGGGGAGGAATAGACACTTGTTTATAATGGGACAGCCAAAAGTTTCTGGGAACACATAAAGAATTTGAGGCCTAGAAACTTAGTTGCCAAAGCAGCTTCTTATACTTTCATTTTTGCCCTGTACACCTGCAATGAACTCTCGTAAGAATGGATATTTAAACATGTCTGTTTCTTACCACCTGGAAATAGCTTAGCAATGCAGTGGGAATGAATAAAGAAGATGCCTGTGTTTATGGTAGGTAGAATTCACAAGTCAGTTTTTCTCTGCAATCTAACCAGGATCAGAACCTTTACCCTTCAGAATGACATTCATGTGTTCCAACCCTTTCATTTCACTGTTAACACACTGTTAACTCTAAGTTTTTTCCATCATGTGTCAATATCCCCAGATAGTACTTAGCTTACCAGAAAAAAGGGACTTAATATGATATTATCTCTTTCAAGTATGCACGATAAAGCATCCTCTCAGTTCATTAATATAAATCAAAATAAGTATATTAAGTCACTAGCCATAGAAAAGCTCAAACTGAAACACAAATGAAATAAGATAATCAATTTTTAATATACTTTTCCCAACCAGTTTTTGTTCTTCTATAACTCTCAGGTTTCAACTGATAACTATTTTATTCCCTGAAAATATCCCATCACAGAATCCAGAATGTTTAAAGAAGGATTTCCTTCACTCCTCTCAGATTTACTCTTCTGCAGTGTTGGATACATATCCCTTGACTAGCAATCATGCATAGAAACACTTCTGCCATATACTGTTGTTCAAAGTAGTCACAAAGCCTGCTCAGATTCAAGGAATTGAGAAATAAACTCTACATCTTGATAGCATAATAGAAATGTCACATTGCAGAAGAAAACATAGGATGGGAGATACGATTGTGGCCATCTTTGGATAATACAATCCACCAGCCTCCAAAATTATTTGAGCTTAGATACATTTTACAAAATGTCTTCTGCATTTTTCTCTATTTCCATAGTATTTGCACAATGCTTGGCACACGGTGACTATTTTTACACAAATTTTATGTAAGCTTTAAAATAAGTAAGCTTTAAAATATTTCAAGAAAGCTTTAAAATATTTCTAGTACAACCACACAATAAACAAAAAGTAGACGTAGTATTTATTTCTTTGTTTGTTTGTTTGTTTATGAACCAGGGTCTCACTCTGTCACCCAGACTGGAATGCAGTGGCACAATCACAGCTCACTGCAGCCTGTACCTCCAGGGTTCAGGACATCATTCCACTTCAGCCTCCTAAACATCTAGGGCTAGAGGTACATGCCACCATATCCAGCTAATTTTTTTTTCTTTTTCTTTTTTTACAATTTGTAGAACCAAAATCTCACTATGTTGCCTAAGCTGGACTGGAATTCCTGGGCTCAAGCGATCCTCCCACCTTGTCCTTCCAAAGTGCTAGGATTATAGGCATGAGCCATCATGCCCAACCCATTTATTTTTTTGAGTTGTATATAGACAAGAGGATGATATCTACAAAAGATGGTTTAAAATTTCAATTGCATCAAGGTTATTCTGTCTCATGTTTTTCTTCATGAAAGAGACCAAGGATACTTCCATTCTGAAAACTCAACATTCTAAAATCCCCATCTAGAGAATTATATTTTCAATATCACATAACTAAATTTAATCTCTGGGTGTGGACATTGCATATGCTTAACCTGAGGTTGATTTATCTCTTCTTAAAGGATACATCAAATTTAATTTTTAAAGGTTCTTATAACATTTTCATCAGACAAGTTTGTGTTCAAGAGGAAAAAAAATAAAACAAACAAAAACAGCTTTCAGCATTCCAGATAAAGAACCTCCTTTCGATTGTTGCTAAGGAGACCTCATCTGAAGCCTCCCTCTGTGCTTGACATGCATTGGCTCATATTCATCACTATTGACAGTCTCATATGTGTCACTGTCCAGCAAAAATCCTATCTGTTACTATTAATAAGCTACCCTTTGCCATATTGATTAGTTGCTTATCTGAGCTTTACAGACAACAACCTCCCTGCTTGTCTCAGAAGCCTCATATTAGTCAGAATGGTACCCCTAACTCTTGGCTCCCTATCTTCCTGACTTTTAAGTACACACAGCTATGACCTTCGATATTTACTTTAGACATTAGCACTCAAATCAAGACACTTTCATGTACGTTGTTTCAGTATTAACTCTCAGACAACCACACTGTGGTCAGTGAATATCATCCCAGCACTTTCCAGAAGTTGTTTGGGTATGGATCTCCCACATAGCCTGAAAACAGCAGAAGTGTCCTGAACTAAAGTGAAAGATATCCAAATAACATGCACAGAATAAATTTTTTAAAAAAAAAAACCTCACACACCCTAATATCCTATTTTTTACATGATGCATCTCTGTTTCCTGAGAACAATAACCATAGTTAAGTGGAACTGGCACAAAACTATTAGATTTACTCCAGTAACTCAGCTTTATGGCACAGGAATTAGATATTAAAAAAGAAGGAAGAAACGTGTTCCCAGCTCAACTGTAAACTGAGTTCAAAGATTGTGAGGCTAATGTAAATCCCTAGAGAGCTAGTAGATTGATCCCACCAGGAATTTATTTCATTGATATCTCCACCTAGAAAAGACCTTATCCTAAAGATTGAGGTATTCCAGCTCAATCCGAGAATGACGTCAACTTAGAAGGAGGAGGCAGTTATGAGTAGATGCTTTATTCTTCAGCGCAGTCTCATGGTCTCACATCTGTATTCCAGGGAAATTGACTTCAAGAGAAAATAAAATCACCAAAATCTTCATGAGATATTGGAACCATGAAGTGGCCCAAAGTCTTATGCCCCTGCAGGACACATGTATGCAAGTATACCACAAAGGTGGGAGAAAGGGTTTCTCTACCCTTAAGCATAGAGTGGAATGGCCACATGGAGTTTCCTTAGCATCAACAATAACTTTAGTATTGTCATGGCAAAGCAGGTCCAGTTCAATAGAATATTGACATAAATCAGTTACAGTGATTATTTTCATCAAGAGGCCATGGCAATATCAGCAGCTTTAGAGTTCATTGAAGTATTATATGGGCATTGATTATTTTAGCAGCATATATTACCTTGGAAATATGGACTAAAATGAGAGCAAGAAAGAAAATTGTTAAAGTTATACCAGAGATTCCCAAATAATTGGGGGATTAGAAAGGCACTGTACATCCCACAATCGAGGGATGTACAAATATTGTTTGTTGTTTTTAAGCTTAATCCATTTTGGTTTCTTCATAGAAATAATCTAAAAAATTAAAAGATAAATTAAGATGTAGAGTCCAGAAAAGCTCCAGCAGAGCATGGGACTGAATGTTGAACACTGGTTTCCCCAGACCTGCTCCTTTGCAATCTCTCACCCACCTACCTTTTCATCGTTCCTCATTTTGTTTACAAATACTAAGGACATATGATAGGCCACTGGCCT
Organism: Tarsius wallacei; assembly: GCA_963574415.1. NCBI lineage: Eukaryota > Metazoa > Chordata > Mammalia > Primates > Tarsiidae > Tarsius > Tarsius wallacei. The sequence continues at coordinate 46,897 of CAUYQG010056286.1, read as the reverse complement.
GTGCCTTTACGCAAAATTTATATGCATATAAAATGGCTAAAAAAACTCTATACTTAAAATTAGAAAAAAGTGTTTCCGTAGTCTATTCAGCTCAAGTTGCTGTTCTTATTTAGGATGCCATTATAGCTTCTTTGCTAAATGTTGATTTCTAGAATTGTTCACTGTTAGCAATTCACTATAAATTCAAGAAGTGTGTCATATAAGATCTCATCAAATATAACAGTTAATCAGATTCTTTTAATTCTCTGCATATATTTTCTCAAAATAGCACATACTATCCTTAAGAAAATGAATTCTAAAATATGATCAAAGCCAAAATAACCTGTTTTCCATGAAAGCTCAAAGACTCTAGCAAATACCTTTCTAATTTATATAAACAGAGACAAATAGGTTAATTTTGTTTATTGTTTTATTTTTAACAGCTTTCAGCCGGATCTCATTTACACATTTTTTTTTTATTAAAATGCTCTTTTAAAAGGGTATTTCCTCAAGACAAAGGAATTTCATGGCATAATTGGCATGAGTATGTTATGTGAAATTGAATTATGTTAGCCAGTATTTCTCTAATTACCATTTTTTCATGGGCATCCATTTTTCAACAATAATATTAGAAAATAATTAATACCTTCAGGACAAGGACCTGAACTTTATGCAAATATAGATTAGAGAAGTCCAAATTATTTTTTAATGAGCTATATGTATTATGTCTTTCTATCTAGAGTTCATCTGGACCATGGCATTAAATAAGCTTAGAGTTAATTAAGCGTATTGTAACTATTCCTGGCTTCTGCCTTTATTAGTATGAATCTGCCAGCTCAGAGGCACTCGGCAAACATGAAAATACTTTATCAACACCCCTCTCCAAAACACCTTGAAATATTTCAATCTTGTCTATACTCTTGGGATAATTCTAGAAGCTCAAATCTATTGGACCCTTTTTGAAATCCATTACTTTTCTATTTATATACATACGAATTGCAGGAATGGAGGAGGCTTTCTTTGTAGATGTTGATTTATATTAATAAGAGCTATAGTCAAACAATTGCTCTCAAGCACACGCACACACGAAGGGAGGCTATCTCTTACTGCAGAGAGATTGGCTCAGGCAGCAGATTAAATGAATAGATTTGCTTCGCATTTTAGTGTGCTAGATTGAATACAAGTCATAATAGAAAATCTCTACATGCAAATGAAATCAGAAGAGCTTTTCTAATTTCAGAAAGTGAATGGGAGACACTCTTTCAGTTAAAAAAATATATATATATATATATTCAGACCACTGGTTAATAGCTGATCAAATTTTGGCACTAGCCAAACTAATTTAACTTAAACCTACTCAGAGGTTGTGTTAGTTAGAAGAGTGAACCCTGTTGGAAATAGCCCTTTTAAAATTGGCCCAAAATTTGACAAAAACATCACTTACAGTAAATAATCTTATGGAGGGTAAAAATGACATGATTATTGAGAAAAAAGCAATAGATACTCATTTTCTATTAGGGCCTCAGCAGGCAAAGAAAAAAGCAGAGTCAAGATGTATTTTCCATGGGTCTGGTTCAAATTCTATCATATGCCCTAAGGCCATATTTCCACAGCTGTGGTAAAATCCTTTATAGAAGAATGATTTGACATTTGGAGAGTTATCGTCTCCGTCTCTTCTATATAATTCTGTGATGAAACAACACTCAGGCATCCAGGAGAAGAGATGGAATATCAAAAAAAGCAATAGATCTTGGATTCAGATAAACCAGACTTTAAATACAAGTATTATCATTTATTACATGAATTACCTTGGAAAATCAGTTAACTTTTCTCAGTCTTAGTTCTTTCTGTGTAAAGAGAACGCACTACACTAACAGTGCCTTTGAAGGGAACATATCCAGCAAGTTTTCTGAAACATAAGAGCACTCAATAATTATTTGTTCACTGAGCTCCCTTTCTTCAGACGTTATCTCCACTCTCTAATTTTCTATGCTATTAGCTTCTGTTAAAAAACTTTGAGTTACTTCGTGTGATTTTGGCTTCAGTCTTATATATCCTACTTTATCTCCAGGTGTTCATCAATTTGACTACATAACCTATCCTTTGGAGTATTTCAAGACTTTCTCTCCCCGCTACCTCATTCCATTCTTCCTCTAAGACTAGGGTAAAGAATAGACCAATGGTCCCAGGGAATCAACAAGGTTAGGCTTTTGTACTAGAAGGTAGAGCTTTTGTTGGGCAGAATAAAGGAATTAGAAAGGTAGCTGGGCCCAGGTGCATACACTCCTGTCTCTCATGAGTCAACTTCTCTTAAAATACTCTCCTTCTTAAAATTCCTTGTGGCTGGTAGGTTCCCTTTATTATTGGAAGAGCAAGCAATCGTTCCCTAAACCCACAACCCTAAAGGAAGAGTTTGGGCAAAAGAAACTAAGAAGGAGGTTAGTAAGGCCAGTACAATATTTAGGCCAAGGTACTTCTCCTTAAACATGTAAAGTACAGCTTCCTTCTCTGGAAAGCCAAATGTATAAAGATTTCAAAGCCAAATGAGTAATTATTCTTTTCCTTTTTGTGAAATGATATCTGTGCACACGGGACTTAGGTTGAGATGGTCAAGAAGGACTTCAACTGCTATATGAGACAGGTTGTTATTTCGGAGGCCAGATTTCTTGAGTTACATACAAAACAGTTTATAATATTATAAAATATAATTGTATAACTTTACTAAAAGCATAAAGATTTAATACCTAATAAATAAACTTTGGACTTCTTTTCCAAAAATGGGTATAAAATCTTTGTTCATATAATTTACAAGAATTCTCTTGAATTACACATCCAGATAATTATTTATGAACACTAATTTCTGATGGGCCAATGTGGTATAGGCCAAGCAATGGCCTTCCAAAATATGCACACCCTAATCTCTAAAACCTGTGACTGTTATCTTACATGGCCAAAAGAATGTTGCAGATGTGATTAAATAAGAATCTTGAGATTGGGCAATTATCTTACATTATTCCATGGACCCTAAATGTAATCACCAATGTCATTACAGCAGGGAAGCAGAGGGATTTTATTACAGAACAAGAGAAGATGATGTGAGGATGCTGCTAACTTTGAAGAAGCTGCCGTGAGCCCAAGAATGCAAGACATGCATCTCTAGAAGCAAAAAAAGACAAAAAATCACATTCTCCCATTGAGCCTCTCAAACAAGTGTAACCTTGCTGGTATCTTAGTTTTGGCCCAATGAAACCTATCTTGAACTTCTGGACTTCATAACTATAAACAGATGTATTTCTGTTTTCTTAAGTGAATAAATCTCTGGTAACTTGTTATAGCAACCATAGGAAACCAATAAAGTCAGAAATGTTCTAATCAAGTAGAGATTACATAAAAAGTTATAATTTGAGGATGCAAACAGAAACTGAACCTTCTCCCAAATTCTCCAAACTTGATTAGGTGGTTCCACAACATAGCATGACCTGCCCTCGAGGCATCTCTCACATACTATAGAACTTAATGATTTAATTGTCTCTCTTCTCCAAAACACAGAAAGGCCATGAAAGTGAGTTCCATATCTGCCTTGTTCATCTCTGTATTCCTGAAGTCAAGCACAGTGACAGACACATAGTTGCATCAATAAACGTTTGTTGAAAAGATGAATAAATGAATGAGAGAATGAATGAATGAATGATTTAAGAATGGCGCTGGCTAGGGGCTGTGGCTCAAGCCTGTAATCCCAGCACTTAGGGAGGCTGAGGCCAGAGGACTGCCTGAGTCCACAGGTTCGAGACCAGCCTGGGCAACTTGGTGAGACTTCATCTCTACAATAATTTAAAAAAAATAAAAACTAACCGGGAATGGTAGCACGCACCTGTAGTTCTGGCTACTTGAAAGGCTGAGGCGGAAGGATCACCTGAGCCCAGCGGGTCGACGCTGGGGTGGCCATGAGCCTGCCACTGCACTCCAGCCTGGGCGACGGACTGAGACTCCAACTCAAAAAACAAAAAAGAATGGTGCTAAGCAAGGAGAAACAAAGTGAGACAACACAGGAAGAAAGGAACATCAACTGGCATAGATATGGAAACAAAAGGACACTTATACAATGTTGGAGGAAGTGTAAATTAGTACAACCTCTACAGAAAGTGGTATAGAGATTACTCAAATAACTAAAAGTAGATCTACAATTTGAACCAGCAATCACACTACTAGGTATCTACCCTAAGGAACAGAGGTCATTATATTAAAAAAGACACCTGCACCCTCATGTTTATAACAGCACAATTCATTATTGCAAAGATGTGGAATCAACTTGAATGCCCAGCAACCAATCAGTGGATAATAAAAATGTGGTATATATACACCATGGAATACTATGCAGTCATAAAAAAGAATGCAATCTTGTCCTTTACAGAAACATGGATGGAGCTGGGGATCATCGTCCTAAGTAAACTGACTCAGAAACAGAAAACCAAACACCACATGTTCTCATTCAAATGTGGGAGCTAAATGACCACAAAGACGGAAATCATAGACAAACTGGAGACACAAATAAGGGGGAAGTGGGGAGGGAGCTTAGGGTTCAGAAACTACTCAGGGCACAATATTCACTATCTGGGGAATGGGCCACCTGAGACCCAAACTCCACCTACAAAATATGTCCACGTAACGAACATGCATGTGTATCCCCGAATCTAAAATTTTAAAAAAAGAGCTTTAAATTGTTGATCAGTGTAGGGAAGAAACGTCAATGGATTGAGGGGATTATTTCATGCTCTTCTTGGTCATCTTCTGCTAACTATTAAAAATTGAAGCACAAAAAAGTAACCATAATTAAATCAAAGTTTTATATAATTTATTAACTTTTAAACAGACCTGAAATAATCTTAAGATGTAAGCATTTATAGATAAGTATAGGATAAAACTAAATCTTTGAAAGCAGTCTAATTCATTTTATGAATTATATTTTAAATTTATTTCATTGTACTATATAATGAAGATACTATTATCACACTGCTGCATTGCATCATCATACTCTCTAAACAATGATTTTAAGTAACAAATTATATGTAAAATACTTTTACCATTTTATACAGGCCAAGAATCAATAGCTGAATTCAACAAGGAATTTGTATCTTTATACCCCAGATCCTTTATATACCCCAAATTGTTGGGTTTCCTTTCTCTACACAGGAAAAACAAGCAACATTCACTTAAGCTTTATTCTTTGGCAATCAGCACTTCCTTATAAAACACTCAAAAACATAAAAATGTGAGGATCTGCTTCAACAACACCTAAACCACCTATGGGGTAGAATTATTTGTCCAGTGACTCACTTCCTATAAGTATTTGTTTTGCTCAGTCATGATTAATAAATTTTCTTCCCTCTTAATCATTTTAATCTAACATATGTGAAAACCTTATACTTGTAAGAGATTTTACTATCACAGTATGCATTTCAGTCATAGCCAATGTAATAGAAATGTATCCAAGCTAAATGCTTTCTCAAAACAAAAGTGTATATGCTGAGATCTTGTGCACCTGTTAATCTAAAAGCAAAATTTGGATCTGAAACTTTATTTTTAAAATCTTATATGAGCAGTTTATTGCAGCTGTTCAAACTCGTATGCTAATATGAAAATCAAATATCATATATTCAGGAGGGGAATTAACTTTTATAATAACACACATTTCATAAATTCCCATGTAGATAAATATTGTTTTTTCCTCCACATTTAGATTCTCTCTACAAAGATTTGTTCTGTGTCGCTGACTTCTTCTTGTCTCTAGTTTGGAAGCTATATATGAATAATCAAATAAACTGGAACAGCAGAGTCATTCATTGGAAAATAATACTGATACTAATATTAATGTCATTAGCATCTTACAAAGAACTCCTCAGAGTTAATATATAGTAATATATAGTACCATCAAAGGTAGAAAAATCTTAATTGGATTGTTAATATATATTTACCACCATCAAAAGATATAAATCGAAATTATGTAAATTTCACTTGCATGTAATATAAAAGCATGCCTGCTTCAGTACAACCAAAGCTGAATTTCAAAATATTTCCAGTATAGAATCCAGTTAAAAGAATTTTCAACACACCTCAAACAGCAATTAAGAAAATGTAAATAAATGCAGATTTAAAGATTTCTATAGGTATTTCATGTTATTAAAATAGACTGAAAGGTTTTATTCTCTTTCTACTTCACAAATTTGTTCAATTTCCTCAGTATTCCAAAAAAGGAAACATAAGCTTTATCTTCATGTATATTTGTAAAATAAACATTATTGCACAAATTCATGAAAACAAACTTTTTGTTTAAAATTATTTAAAATGTTTTAGACAAAAGTTTCAGTTTTGATTTTTTAACGTAATTCTATTACATTATCATCCTTCTAAAATGCACATTTAAAAAAAATATTTTAACATCCCTAAGTTTGTATGCAACTTATATTCAATGATATTTCACAACTTGACAGGTTTTTTTATTGTTTTTGTCAGGGTCTCTGTCACTCAGCCTAGAAGACAGTGGTACCATCATGACTCACTGCGACCTTGACCTCCTGGGCTCAGGCAATCCTTCCGCCTCAGCCTCCTGAGGCACTGAGACTACAGGGATGTGTCACTACATCCAGCTAATTTTTTTACTTTTTGTAGAGACAAGGTCTCACTATGTTACCAAGGATGGTCTCAAATTCCTGAGCTCAAGCAATCCTCCTGCCTTGCCCTCCCATAGTGCTGAGATTACAAGCATGAGCCATCATGCCCAGCCACTTCTTTCTTTTTTTATTAATGATACATAATAATGGTGCATGTGGCAACTGATGTCATCTTAGATGGATGAAATGTAGCAAATTACTTATCATATAAAATAAATCAAATATATTTTGATTATTTTTATCTCATGCAGTTAATAGAAAAAGTAATCATAAACTAGTATTAAAAATTAAACAATTATAACCTAGCATTATGTGTTAAGAAATGTATTAAATAAATGTTAGATTTGTGTGTGTGTGTGAAGTGTAAGACTTACTGACAAAAAGACACTAACAGCATATAAATGTGAAAGATCTGCAGGGCAGTATCTATCTATGTCCAGTTGTGAAAGGATATTTCTATATATAAAGGATGGAAATATTTTACTCTTTCCACCAAAATAATTATACAGATTAACACTGCCTCACAGGTCTACAAATTACAATGCAGATTAGTGTGTATCCAAGAGAAATTATGATGCTTATTTACAGAAGTATCACTGTAACATCAATAAGAATAAAAAAAGGTAAGCAAGCATCAATCATAAGATTCTAAGAATCATAGAAAGCTGAAACTTACCACAAATTTATAACTAACTTTCCCTGTCATACTGCCCAGATCCTCAATCCACCTGGTTAAAGTATCACTATTGAGATGCTGTTTATATCTGATATGGCTCATTCCTAAACCACTTTTAGCCAAATTAACACTTTAGGAAAGAATAGCCTAAAAGACTGTTAGTCATTAATAAATGACTCCCTTAGGAACAACACATATTTTGAGTAGGAACAAGCAAATGTAGCCAACCTTGCGAGGATTCCAATCAGATTATATCATTAGTCAATTAGGATAAGAAATATCAATGAGTGATATCAATGATGGGTGAGTGATGAGAGAGCTCAAAGTATACTAAGAGATACAGATTCTGAATATAGAACTGGTACAATCAAGATCTGGCCCCCCAAAAGAAATCACAGAACAGTAACCATGATTTGAGTGGTCATGAGCTAGAAGAGATTTCTTTTTTTTTTTTCTTTTGCCAAGCGCAGTAGCTCACACCTGTAATCCCAGCACTTTGGGAGGCCAAGGCAGAACTGCTTGAGCCCAGGAGTTTGAGAGCAGCGTAGGCAACATAGTGAGACCTCATCTCTATAGAAAGTCAAAATTAAGAAATTAGTCGGGTGTAGTGGCGTGCGCCTGCGGTCCCAGCTACTCAGGAAACTGAGGTGGATGGATCGCCTGAGTGATTTGTGTCACTGCACTCCAACCTGGGCAGCAGAGTGAGACCCTGACTCCAAAATAAGAATAAAGAAATAAATAATCAATAAACATTTTGTTTTAGGGGTTAAAAGGATCACCAAATCCTTTTCTCACTGTAGTGCATCATGGTAATAATGACTTGAATTATGTTTCCATTAAAGCCATCTCTTAACAAGAAGACATACAAGAAAAGAACAATTTAATTCTAAAAACTATAGTACTTATAAAATAAGAAAGTGACTATACACAACCTTCCTCTCTCCTTTATGGATAAAGGAAATCCAAGCCAATTTGGAGTTGTGAAGAAATTGTTAAAAAGCAATTACTATTTTGAACAAGGACTCTATAAACATATTTGAGCTGTTAAATACTTTACATGTAAAACTCTGCCAGATTTTTGTGGTCTTTAGTCTCAGTCTGGCACCTCTAATGTTCACACAGGCTGTTTCAAAAGGAAATTTGCAAAACAAAGAAAGATCAAAGTACATTTAAATATGTGGGTGAGACTGAAGGATCTGTCAGTGGAAAAGATCTCCAAGACAGAAACTGTGATCTTTAAAAGACAGTTTCTGTTCACCAACAGAACCCAAACAAAACAACATTTTGCTGTAGATGATGAGACTGAGGCATTTTTACAATTAGTTTTGGATTGCAGGCTTCCTAATTATTTTTTGACTTCCAGCTCTTTATGGTAACTGTTTCTAATCTATTTTTTAAGGAAGAATAATTCCACAAAATGAAAAGTCAAATGTGTTAAGAGATGAAATGTCAGAAATGGGTGGAACCTTAGAATTCATCTAATAAAACTGCCTCATGTTACAGACGTGGAAACCAAGGCCTATGGAAGAAAAGTGACTTGCTAAAGATTATATAACCTTTCATCAAAAAGTAGGAAAGAGATTCCACATCTCCTTACTCACTGTCGAGTACTCTTTCCCCCACTATCATGATGCTTCCCCCTTCTAGCGTAACAAAAAAGCAACTGAGTGTGAGTGAATGATTTACCATATGTCATACTTGAGTTTTGGCAGCATCTCACTATTTTTTAAAGCCATAGTTATCTGAGTTACTACAGATTGACACTACTATTTCAGTACAGTTTATTGTTCCCATGAAACCATTACAAAGAATAGTAAGAGATAGAACAAATTTGATTTTGAAGTTGACTTTTTGTGCTTAGAGCATGTGATGAGGGAAAATGTTCTGACAGTTCAAGCTTACTCAAGCTTAATGACAGATCTAAATTGGAGCTTGGAGATAAAAGAAATTCTTTAGTGATGCCTCAGTTGTCATTGATTGCTCTGAGCAATTTTAAAGCTATTCAAGATGAGAATTGCCAGCTTGGTTCTGAAAGGGGAGAAAGTGGTATATAAGATTAGAGGCTGGTACAAATGCTATCTTGGTTTAAAAAGAGAGAGGACAGTTTTGTATCACATACATAGGTGACAATCGTGACTACATATAGACATTTATCAGCAGGAAATGACTCAATGAATGTTTAGGGTAGCATAAGCACCAGCTGTGCTAAGGAAGATGAAAAGGAAAGGCAGCTTCCCTTATAAGGATCACCAGCAACAACAGAAAAAACCACAACAACACACAAAAAAACAGAAGTAGTTGTTAAAGCTGAGAGCTAATTAAAAAATAACATAAAAACCATCTTCATAGATTATAGGACATCGTCCTCCTATGTGCTGAAAACCTTTGAATTAAAAAGATATAGAGTCCATTTTGAGAAATTCAATTTCGTCAAGTGGAATGTGAAAGCATCTCCAATTCTACCTATACACTGAAGCCTTCATGCCCCATTTGCACTACTCATATTGAATCCCATAATAAGTTTCTACCTATTGAGTTCAAATAAATGGTGGTTATCAAAATGTTATATTTTTTACTGAATTTTAAGTTGCTTTCGCTCTATTATTTTTTTCTTTTTTTCCTAATTCCTTAAGACAATTAGTCAATGTACTTTCCCCTAAATAAGTTAACAGCATCATTCATTTAAAGGCAAGAGCCAGAAGTAGAAAAATACAGCAGTCCATAAGATTTTTTTTTTTTAAATAGTGTTCGATCCATAAATGGCCCCAGGAAAGATATAGCCCCAATAGACATTTTCCTGTGGAGTACCCACCTCTTGCCTGTTTGTCACCCCCTTAATATACCATTCATATTCACACTCACTACCTTTCTTTTTTTAAATGATGCTGTCCATCTATGTAAAATGTCTTTTTTCAGATTATTCATCTAGTAGGTAGAATGTATTTTTTAATTCCTAACTCCAATATCACTTTAGTGACTGGAAATTCACTTGTCAGAGAGAAATAAATATTACTTCCTTTGTATTTCCACAGCACATATCTCCTACACAACGGCATCACATACAATTTTTTTATTTGTCCATTTCTTTCATTTTAGGGTAGGAACTGCTCTATAACATATTATTTATCTTTGTGTATGTCACAGGAGTTAATAATTTCACTAGGACATAACAAGTACCACAAAATATTTGTTGTATACATGAATAAAAATAGACTTTATCAATAGAGTTGCATATTTCTTTGCTTCCTATGGAAATTACGATAAAATATGAAATCCAGCAACAGACAACCTTGTCAGTGAGTTTTTCTTTTATGTATTTCACAAAAATTTACATTTTACCCTAATAAGTCCTATACAAAAGATTTCATTATTGCTACTTTCCACCTAAGTATTTATTGTTAACAGAGGAAATTGTACAGGAATTGTGCGAGTGTGTTTGCATTATGAAATAGATAACATTTCCTCATTTATTTTGCAGCAATATAGGAGTACTCACCAAAAATTATATTTTTTGTGGCCCTAGACTGGGACTGATAAATATAAAAATGGAAAAATAGTGTTATAGAAATTGCAGAATCCACCTCCTTTCTGGGTTAGGTAGGGGAGGAAATGGCTCACAAATACCTGAGCTGTCCCTCACTGAAGATTCACTTGCAATATCACAGCCTTCAGGACACTGTGGTGAGACCCAGCCACAGTATCTTCACCATACCACACTGCCTGCCAAAGGATTTCCTTGTGCAATTCTTTTGCAGGATATTAAAACTCCTCTATGTATTTGTTTTTTGTTATTTGAGACCTGGGCAGAAAATTTCGGATGATTTGGGTAAAGTGAGCTGTACAAATCTCATGTAAAGCATGTAAATCTCCTAATAAACAAAAGCAAATATTTTAAATTGTAAATTGTGCCCCATCAGGGAAATCACATAGGCCACAGATGTTACAATTTACTAATAAGACATCCATTCCCAGCAGTCTGGGTATAGTCAGTTGTTTGTTTGTGTTTCATTAGAAATAATCCTACTGGAAAAATGCTGTTGTTTTCTACTCTGAGTTGAGGCTTGTAGAGTCTGTGTTACTTTCCAAGAAAGATAATACATTCCTGGTCATTTCCTCAATTTGCTCTAATAAGAGAGAGAAAAAAATGTATTTACATAACCTCCCATGTGGATGTTTGTTCTCTATGAAGGTATATATGATGTTAATACCCTTAGCCAGAGCAGAAATAGTTCTGACCTTATGAAGAATATATATAATAAGTCTAAAAATGATATAGGTATACTTACTTAATATGTCTTATTTTTATTCAAATAAACATAAATAGGACCAACATGATATTTGAAATTTAACCATAGAATCTTTTGCTAGGAAAAAAAAATGTCCATTTTTTGGTAATGTTTGTTCACATTTCACAATTTCTGAGATGCAAAGCATTTCCAGAGTAACATTAGAACATTATAATTTACGTTTGCGTAAATATCAAATGTTTCTCTTTCAAGTAATCCTCTGAAATTATTTCAAGCAGGATATTGGTACCATCACAGAGTGCTATCCAAATTGATAAAGTAGGGCTGCAATGTGGGTCTTGTAATAATAAATTTGCCCTATGGTTTTCTGCCATAATGAAATAGGATGTTCCAGTACCCAACCCAGTCCAGAAGAGCAAATTACCTAGCTTTGGGGGAAAAAACCCAATAATTCCTACAAACCACAAGTAATTTAGTATTAAGAGGGAAATGCTGAATATTATTGAGACGCCTAAAAGAAAGAATGCAATATATTAATTTATGTCCGGAAAAATACCTAATATATATATATATATATATATATATATATATATATGTAGAGTCTGTGTTATTTTCCAAGAAAGATATATTAGATTAGAAAATACAGTTTGTTTGAAGTAAATTAATAAGAGAAAGAGAAAGAAAGAAAAGATTCATCTCCCTACGGTGAGAGAAGGGGCCAAAGTAAGGAAGCATGGCGATAGCCATAGCCTAAAGAGCACATAGTCACACCACAGACTAGCAAGGCAATGGCCGACAATATATTTTTTTTTAACTTTCCTTTTTTTTTATAAACTGTATACTTCTGGCCACTACTTAGCATTTCAGTCTATGTCCTTGCCTAACACCTTATAAGAAGCACTCAATTTTGTGCTGATTAAATGATTTATGATTGATTTGGGTTGTGCTCTCTACATTAGTCTGAATATTCTAGAGCTGATGCTGTATTTTCCCTTACCCTAAAATCAATTAATAATCAAGATAGTTTAAAAGTCCAGATTATAACATTTTGATGCATCAAAATTGTCCTTTTAATAAATGTTCCTTTAATTTTGAAAAAATAGCAATTATATATTCAAAGGTTTTATTTCACTAATACTGCTGAAAGTGAGGCTTTATTTATTTATTTTTAGCAAGAAAACATCATTGATTTATGGGGTACTTTTTTGTTCTTTCTTAGGCCCTTTTCATTTTAAACATGGCAAGCACGTTAACCTTGTATATACAAGTCATATTCGTTCACTTGCTCTTAAAATAGGTATATTCCTTGTTGCTTTAATCTGATTAATCATACAGGCAGATTATTGTGTAATCGTATCTTACCCTCCAAATTATATATATATGTGTATATATATATATGTGTATATATATATATATTTAATTTATTTATTATAAATATGTGGGGTACAATTCAGGGTTAGATATATAAACATTGATCATGTAAGTACTCTGTTGATGAGGTATGTGTTCTCACGTGGAGAAAAAGCACGTTCTACAATGTCAAAGTATACTAATATTTTAAAGGTTCTTAAGGTTTAGCACAATCCAAAGTCATCTGATTGTTATGCTGTCAGTGACCAGGCCTATGTTACCCTCGAGGCTTTAACAATAATGTACATTTTTGAATCTATAGTAAATGAAATGGCTAAGATTTATAAATATAAAAAGCCTCTATCACATCTAGAAAAATTTACTTGATAACTGTAACCAAATAATAATCTGATACTAAATTGAATATATAATTTCAGTAAAATTTAATCTTTAGTTCATATTTCAGGTGATATTCAAGATTCAAGGATATATGAAAGTATGGTTGAAGAGACTGTTCTGGGTGAAAGAAATCACTGTAAATACAATTACCAAGATACTGCTGTGAATACCTTTTTACTGTTCATTACAGCAAACTGCCGTAGAAACTTTGCTATATTCTGGGAAGCATCATGAAAGAGATTCTGTAGTCTGTGATCTTTTGCTAGGTCACTAGTGACCCATCAAATATGTATCCCTGGAGAGACATATATTCTTTCATGTGAAAGTTACCAAATATTTCAACTCTATTATTTTGTGGGGGGGTTTTTTGTTTGTTTTTTTACTTGTTTGATTTTTTATTTTTATTTTTTCAAGATGGAGACTAATTTTCATTTCTATCATACTACAGGACTTGCCTGAGGCTAGTGAGTTTCAGTCTCATCTAACTAAAATAACGCAGTCATCTATTTCAATCTCTAGCATTTCTGGGGTTATGGCCTCTTTCACATTCTTAATATTTGTATTTATAAATCGCCCTCGCCTTGATCAATTTGTCAAACTTTAGCTATTTTATTATTCTTTTCAACAGACTCACTTCAATTTTCTTAATGATTTTCTTTGTTGTTTGCTTGCTTTTTTGTATGTTTCTATTTCCTTTTCATAATGTCTCACTTTATATTTATCAGGGTCATTTTTTATATTATTTGAACTTATTCTGTTATTTCCTCTAATTTTTTAGTGGAATTCCAAGCTCATTTATTTTCATCTCTGTGGTGTAATGACAGCATATGCGGTAACATTTAAGCCTATATCTTTCCCTCTGTGTAACTAATGAATTTCAGACTCATCTAGGCAAAATAATGTAGCGGTATGTTGAAAACATTGAGTAAATCCAATTGCAAATGTGTAGCAACTGCCACTATAACTTTCATTAACTTTTTTTTAAAGTGTGCTTTTAATTTTCAATAATAGGGATTTTTTTGTTCATTTGTTTTTGTTGTTGCATCTTTGTTGTTATTTAACCTAATTTTCTACACTGTAATAAGAGATTTTAAGCATTGACTCCCAAATTTGTTGAAATGTATTATCTGACAAAATACAGTATTAAGTTTTTATATAAATAATGAATTCTCTCATATTTGTCTATAAAATAGATATATACACATGGAAAGAAATGATATGTATATATTATGTATGTACTTAAGTACAACTTTTAATCTTCTTATTTAAATCTGTATATGTATTATGTGCTACACTTGATCCATCTAATTTTTAGAAAAGTAGTATTCAAACTCACAAAATTGCTATTCATAATATTTGTAGTCAATATAATGTATTTTTATCACAATTTCTTTACTCATATTACCCCTTGAATTCTACTAAGTTCATGCTTCTTCTTGCTAAATTATATCCTTTAATATTTGTTTCTGCAAGAATTTGAAGGTAGAAAACTAAGTTTTTGTAAGTTTGAAATTGTTTTTTATTTTATTTTTAAAGAAGGATTTATTGAGAGGACAGAAAAGTTTCCATAGTGGGAGGGGACCTGAGAGGGTTGCCTTTTATATTCTTTTTAATAATCATCTAGAAAAAATTATTTCTCTTCCCCTCACTGTTAGTTTGTCAAAATAGTCATAATTATTTTACCTGCTTATTTATTAAAAATATAACTCTTTTTCAAAGTGTTCTGAATTATATATGTGCTGCTTATTTAATGAAAACAATATTCTCCTCAAAGAACAGTTACTTCAAAATTACCAGTAAGAGTATCATGTATCAGGATATGTCTGCTGCCTTTCACAATCGACTGATAGTCTTGCATCTGAACAGAATTTCTCATGATGTCTCTTTCTTATTTACAAGCAATGTTTTTTGCTTAATTCCAAGACTGCAACTTCATCTATTCAAATTAGTATTAAATTAAGTAGTATGACAAATGGGAAGTCTGCGCCTCTGAGTTCTATCAAACATTCTAAGTGCTCTGGGGAGTTTGGGGTTCTTTTGCTAGTGTCTCTGCCCCATATTTTTGCATCAATATATAATAGACATGACTCTGTGGTTACAAAATCAGTTGTTAAAGAAATATAGCTTGAATTTTCTATAACTTAATATTTTCTCCATACATATACATATTGTTCATCTGGATTACTCAGAGTCGCCCAGTCTATTTGGAGTTTTCCAGTTATTTCAAGGGTTCCTATCATTTCACGGGCTCAACACTATACAATGACGAGCCAACGTCTGCTTTGCTTACAATAAAACAGTCTTGAGACAAAGGAGAGGATTTCATCCTAAATTATTATCTTCTACTCACTAAGATGTTCATGGCCTCATAGATAAGGAGTAATTGTAGTGATTAAGAGTTCCTAAAAGATCTAAAAATTGGTCTTCCATAGGACCCTGCATTCCCCCTACTGGGAATATACCCAGAGGAACTCAAATCACTCTATGAAAAAGATACTGACACATGCATGTTTACTGCAGCATTATTCACAATAGCAAAAACATGGAACCAACTATGCTGCCCATGGAAAGAGGACTGGATTTAAAAAATGTAGTACATATACATGATGAAATGTTATGCAGCCATAAAGAAGGGCAAAATTATGAACTTCGCAGCAACTTGGATGGACTTAGAGTCCATAGTACTGAGCAATCCAGCACAGAAACAAAGAACTGAGTACCACATGTTCTCACTCATAAGCGGACCTTGAACAATTATCATAATACTATAAGAAAAGGATTGGCAGTAGTGGGAAACTGCTGGGGGTGTGGGAGGACAGAATTGGCAGTAGTGGGAAACTGCGGTGGGGGGTACACCTCATCAACAAGGGTACCTGTTGTATACATGACCATTTGTATACATAGCCTTGAATTGTACCTCACATCTTTGAAATTAAAATTTTTTTTAAAAGTGCAGATAAGTAGATTAATCTCTCCATATTTCAGTTTCTTCTCCTAGAAAATGAAATTAATAAAATGTATTCTATATCACAATGGTATTGTGGAGTATACTTGACATAGTACCTAAAAACTGGCTTAGAATGCTCAGCATCTGTCAAAGTAAGTAATAAATGTTAGCTAATGGTAGCAATTGTCCCATACTGAACTCAGCCTTCAAGTCACATAAGTTGCTGGCAGATCCCTGTTCCTGGTCCTACATTCTCTTTCTTCATTGTCTTGTGCAAGCCAGTTATGTGTTTTACACATTTCTGCACACAAGGCTTCTTGCATTGTGCTTTGTCTTAGCTATGTCTGCATGTTTCTTGAACACATAGAAAACATTTGAAATTCTTGCTGCCTCAGACACCTCTCTAGTCATACCAGGTGTCCATCTCTACATTATTCTCTATTGTAATCACATCAAAAGCAAAATGCTGACACCAAATTCATTGTGGTGTACAGGAGAGGATCAAAAAAGGCCCCTTTGTGAGAGACACATAGACACATTTTCTCCCTCCCTCTCTCTCTCTCTCTCTCTCTCTCCAACACCTAAGTTTCTCCTAAGTCTTCTAAGTCTACTGCCACTCTGCTCTTCACAAAGAATTGGAAATGTTATATAAGCTGTAAGAAGGGGATCCTTCTCTAACTTATTTTGCTTTCTTTTCCCCCTAATATATTGTTTATAGGCTGAACTTTGTGCCTAGAATTCTTCAGGGTTTATGTTTTGAAGGTCAGAAGTATCATTTTCTGTACTTCAAAAGAGGCTTCTGATGCTCAAAATCTGTAATAACTCTCCTTGAGAAAGTAGATGTCATAACCTGAAGGGAAAAGAGAGAAGGTAGTGCTGAGTAAAAGAAAATCCTGAAAAACACACAATCGCTAATATATTAAAATATCATTTTGTCAGGTAGTATAAGAGAGTAAAATGAATGCCTTTTTATTTGTATTAAAGAAAA
This sequence comes from Tarsius wallacei, assembly GCA_963574415.1. Taxonomy (NCBI): domain Eukaryota; kingdom Metazoa; phylum Chordata; class Mammalia; order Primates; family Tarsiidae; genus Tarsius; species Tarsius wallacei. Next base: position 29,643 of record CAUYQG010056286.1, on the reverse strand, counting down.
TTTGTAAGAATTAAAACATACTTTATCTCAATTTAAATCTCTGCTTCAGGATATCTTTAGCCAGTTAATGGTTTCCAGCACTTCATAAGTTTAAGGAGGTTATATATTGTTATATAGCAAGCTTTCAAAACTCTCAAAGTTGCATTTTTTTTTTTTTAAATTGAATAAAAAAATATAATTTTATTATCAAACACAAAATTCTGTTTTTACAAAGGACGTAGGCAAAGTATAAATTACAGATGTTTTATATGTCAGGCAATCAATTAAAAAAATGAAAATAATGTATTTGTAGTTATCTATTCTTTAATAAGAATTATTTTAGGATTTTAAGTAAAAATGAGTCAGTGGCTCGGTGGCTCAGCCTGTAATCCCGCGCTTTGGGATGCTGAGGTAAGTGGATTGCCTGAGTCCGCGGGTTCGAGACCTGCCTGGGTAACTTGGCAAGACCTCATCTCTACAATAAATCAAAAAATTACCCAGGTGTGGTAGCGTGCACCTGTAGTTCCAGCTACTTGGAAGGCTGAGGCGGAAGAATCGCCGGAGCCTAGCAGGTCGAGGCTGCAGTGGCCGGGAGCGGCCACTGCACTCCAGTCTGGGTGACAGAGTGAGACTCCAACTCAAAAAAAAAAAAAAAAAAAAGAGTTTGGCAATATTAGGCCTCTACATCCACAAGACTTACATAATCAGTGTTGCCCTAAAACTCTTTAAAATATAATCCGTTTTAAGCACATTAGACTATCGTCTGAAAGGGATATGAGAAAGAGGCAATATTTTCAGTAAATAGTGACAAATAAACATTGAGAATAACTGAAAAACAAGGCAAAAAATTTATAGGATAAAAATTAAAACTTTAATATAGTTGTTTTTCTTCTCTATGTAGAAAAAAAAAGCTGTAAATGATTTTTAGAATTTTGAGTAAATGTACTAAAACCTAGTTTTAAAACAAGGGATTTTAAAAAATATGTACCACAAAAAACAACTTCAATGCATAAAAAAATCAAAGATTCAAAAAATACTTTAAACTACCTTGTACTTCAGGCACTTAAAACCATTTGATTCAAAATTTTGTTATAAAAATATAAACTCTTTGAGAACATGGGACTAGCTTTTTTCTCTACTGAAACTTCACTGCTTGGAACATTAAATAAAATGTGAAAAACACTCCAAAAATACAAGTTGCGTGAATTAAAATACACAATATTATCTTCAGCACATATGTGCCACACAATGAAGGAATCATTTTTTAGTATTTCATGAACAGAGATGGTAGGTGATTTTTTTTTCAAATAACGCACAGCTATTTAGTTGCAGACACAAAAAGTTACTATTTTAAATCAGTCCAATGTGCTTTCCTCAAGAGCAAAACAAGATTTACGAAGTTACTAAAGGCATATGGATATCATTAAATGAATTAAAACTGCTATTTTAATTCCACACATAGTTTGAAACTTTTTCAGATTTAAAAATAACAATTTTTTGTTCTGTTTTTTCTTTTAATCTGTATCTATTGAAGGACAACTATCATTTATTCCCAGTTTGTTCACCAATCCATTCATCCATCCATTCATCCTTTTTATCTTCTTGTGTGTGTGTGTGTGTGTGTGTGTGCGCACGCACGCTTGAATCAGAATCCACTCCTTCACCCAGGCTGGAGTGCAGTGGCACACTCACGGTCAACCCAGCGTCAACCCGCTGGGCTCAGGTAATCCTTCCACTTTAGCCTTCCAAGTAGCCAGAACTACAGGCGCGCGCTACCACACCCAGCTAATTTTTTCATTTATTGTAGAGACAAGGTCTCACCAAGTGGCCCAGACTGGTCTCAAAGCCTCTGCCTCCCAAAGTGCTGGGATTACAGGCTTGAGACCCTTTTTATCTTAATGGTGTCACCCGGCACTAAAATAAGGGAACTGTACAAATAAAATGAAGCAGATGGAGTACAAATTATCGCAATAATTAACCCAACTTACTCTTTGCTAGAAGAGTACCATGATTTTGTTATGCCTTTGAGCTTTTTATAGTAAGAAATTATGAAGTCACATTGGTTTAGTTGTAGGGAGGGCCAATAAAACCTCAACAATTTGACTATTTCCTAACCTTTCACCATTCTCCATACTTTTTCAGGCAACTCTTCTTACTTTAGCAGGCCAGTTTGAGTAAGCCATTTCCTCAATCTATGATTGCAGGATTTCATTCATTCCTGTAATAAAAGGGGAATACTTTAAGAAGAATGTAGCCCAACCAGCCTAGTTTAGCTATGAGCTCATGATTATGAAGGAAATTAAAGCCATGTTGGATGAGAAATAGTTAAAGGAACCCGGAGGTATTTAGGAGTGAGAAAACTCTAAAGACTAGGCAAAGTCATTATCTTCAAACACTTAAAAGGTTGTAAGGTTCCAAAAAGGACTATTTGTACTAGGGATAAAAGTAGTGCCAGTGGCTAGAAGGTTAAGAGCACAGATTTCAGTTCAGTATAAGAAAGTCAGAGCTATTCAAATATAGAATGGGTTATGCAACTCAGCCCTTGTGGAAATCTTCACTATTTATTTGTCACTGGACTTATCCAGTGTAGGTTAGAAAACCTCTTGATGGGGTTGGTTTAAGCCAATTCAATCATTACGTTAGGGTTTAGATTTCATGACCTTTAAAGTCCACTCCAACCCTAAGATTCACTGAGGCTCTGAAACCCACTCCCCTGGGAGTGCTGTCTGCCAAATTAGTCTCTGCATGAAAGGCACAGAATGATGTCAATTGTTGCAGCTGCAGTGAGTCAGCTGGAAACTGCTTGACAAAGGCAAAGTTCAATCTAGTTACTAAACCCCAACTAATTTTAAATGATTTTGGCTTTCTTAGATGGTTCCAGAATTACATACTCAATTAATGCTGTTGATTTCAGCCAAGTTTCCACAAAAAGAAGTAGAAAACAAGGCAAGTATTTGGAGAAATCAAAGAAATTCGATCTTTCTATTTTAACTCCATCTTCAATGATCCTGAAAACTCAGACCAAAAGTAATTTACAGTAATGACATGGAGGATAGAGCTGGAAAATAGCTAGTTCCTGCCATATTTAATTGTATTTATAAGAGAAGATGTTTCAGAGTCACGAAGAACTAGATTTGAATACTGGTTTAACCGTTACTAGCTATGGAACTTTGAAGGCACTAGTCTCATCAGTAAAAACAACAATAGCAACTACTATTTATTGAGAGCCCGCTATATACACTAGAGTTTCAAGTGCATACCTATAATCTTTACAGAATTTCTTTAAGATGGGCGTTATTACTCACATTTTAGAAATGAAGAAAATTGTTTTTAAAGAGATAAAGTCATTTCTCCAATCCATACAATTAGGTTGACCAGCACTTTTTTACATTTAATTGCAAATTCTAGTCAATGAAATGTAAAAAATTATATGGCTCTCCTAGGAGGATTTCTTTGAGAAAGGTGCCATGCCTTTCTTATGCCCTGCATCCATCTTGCTGTCCAGAAGATATCTATGATAGTTAGAGTTCAAGTAATACATCTAGCAGTGAGGAAGAAACAAACTGAAAATAGTCTGGGTCTCTAATGATTTTAGGAAACCACCAGATGTGTCAAAGAAGCTCATAATAAAGTTCTTTAACACAAGAGGAAATGCACTTCTTCCATTTCAAACATTATAAGACCCTTAATATGGGTTTTAGTTAAATGGTACTGACCTAAGTGATCCTAGGTGATATACCACACATCTACATAAATTATGTTTCTGGGGCAGAAATTCATGCAGGGCATAATATGAGAGAGGTTTGATTTAACAATATACAGATAGCTACTACAGAAGCTGGAAAGCTATCTAGTAGCCCAAAATTGCTATAAGTTTTTAAGTAGCAGACTGTGATAAATTCTAGGGCAGATTTACCTAAAAAATAGTATATATACAAAATAAGTTGGAGTTGAGAACAAAAGTTTATCTTAATAAGCTATAACACAGGAAAATCAATTCTTACTACGATGTTCCTCTAGTACCAGATAATAATAAATAAAAAATGGTCAACATTTAATGCTAGAAGGCAATAATCTCATCCCTTGTTAGATTCATTCATTTAAATAATTATGCCATATTTTCCTACATGCCATGCCTCTTATATACACTTAAGTCCTTAAGACTGACTATAGTTACAGACAGTGAAAAGTAAGATTCCTACCCTCTAGTGAAAGAGACTTAAAATTAAACAAACAAACACACAGAAATGAGTGATGTGAAGGAAGTATGCACAAGATGCCTTGGAAGCCCAGAGAAGAAACACTCCCTACCTTGATTATGAGGAAAAATGGGACACCTACTTCTCAAAAGAATTGACAGTTGACCTGAGTCCTCAGCAATACATAGAAGTTAACCAGGCAAATAAAGAGCAGAGGGGTACTCTAAACAGAGTAAAAAGGATGTACAAATGAAAGAATTGACAGCTTGGCATATTTGGGCTGGTGTACACACATTAGGATGATATAGAGGAAAATGGGATCGGAGATATGAGGGAAGGACCAGATAATCAAAAGTTCATTATATTAACCAGAGAAGCTTACATTTTATCCTTGAAACAACAAAGAATTTTTATGAGCACCAAAATGATCAAACATGTTTGCAAAGATTAGTCTGGCAGGAATTTGTAGGACAAAATTGCATTGTAGATGTAAACTGAAGAGCACTTTAGAGATGTTTATAAGAACTGAGAAGGATCTGTTGAGTTTAGCAGTCTCAAGGCCATTTGGTTGAAGAGTGAGAGGATTTCAGGGGTGTGTAAAAGCAGACACAAGACTGACATGGCAGAAGACTGAATGATCAATGAAGTGGAGACAAGTGAAGTCTAGATTGTACAGTCATGTGCTGTAGAAAGACATGTCAGTCAACAATGTACCACATTTAAATGGTGGTTCCATAATATAATGGAACTGAAAAATTATTATTACTACTATTCACTATATATTCTTCTTATCATTATTTTAGAGTGTACTCCTTCTAATTATTAAAAAAATTAACTGTAACACAGCCTCAGGCAGGTCCTTTGGGAGGTATTCCAGAAGAAGGCATTGTTATCATAGGAGATGACAGCTCCATGCATGCTATTGTCCCTGAAGACATTCCAATGGGGCAAGATGTGGAAGTGGAAGACAGTGATATTGATGGTCCTGACACCATGTAAGCCTAGGCAAATATATGTGCCTGTGTGTTTTTAACAAAAAAAAAAAAAGTGTAAAAAGTACAAAAATAAATTAAGTAGAAAAAAACCTGTAGAATAAGAATATAAAGAAGCATAATATTTTTGTACAGCTGCACAATGTGTTTGTGTTTTAAGGTGTTATTGAAAAAGAGTCAAAATGTCTTTACAAATTTTGAAGTATTGTAAATTTAGTGTAGCCTAGTATATAGTGCTTGTAAAGTCTACAGTAGTCTGCAGTGATGTCCTAGGTCTTCACAATCACTCACCACTCACTCACTGACTCACCCAGAGCAACTTCCAGTCCTGCAAGCTCCATTCATGGTAAGTGCCCTATAGAGGTGTACCTTTTTAAACATCTTTTGTACTGTATTTTTACTACACATTTTCTACGTTTAGATACATAAATACTTATCATTGTGTCACAAATTGCCTGCAGTATCTGTCTACAGTAACATGCTATACAGGTCTATAGCCCAAGAGCAATATAGACTATACCATACAGACTAGGAGTGCAATAGGGTATATCATTTAGGTTTGGGAAAGCCTACTCTGTGATGTTTGCACATTGACAAAATTGCCTAATGTCGTGTTTCTCAGTATGTACCACTGTTGTGAAGCAGTGTGTGACAGTAGTTCCTTTCTCATCAAAACAAGAATCCTTGAATTAGGACAATATTTTAAAATATGCTCCAGGAAGAAGAGTGAAAGGGTTGTGTTTTTCTCTAAAACTAGAAAGAACTGAAAATGTTTATATTCTGGAGGAATTGGGGGAGTGTGTAGAGGGATGAGAATAATAATTGAAGAGAAGATCATGAACTCTTAAAAGGGAAAGAGAGGCCAGGCTCGGTGGCTCAGCCTGTAATCCCAGCACTTTGGGAAGCCGAAGCGAGTAGTTTGCCTGAGCCCCCGGGTTGGAGACCAGCCCGGGCAATTTGGCAAGAGCTCATCTCTACAATAAATCAAAAATTAGCCAGGCATGTTAGTGCTCGCCTGTACTTCCGGCTACTTAGAAGGCTAAGGCAGGTCAACGCTGGGGTAGCTGTGAGCATGCCACCGCACTCCAGCCTGGGCGACAGAGTGAGACTCCAACTCAAAAAAAAAAAGAAAAGGAAAGAGAACCTACACAAAATATCCAGTACATAATACAGAGAACTAAATTGACAATGAAAAGGGACCTCAGGCATGAGGGATAAATGTTCAGGTTTGAGGAAGTTAAGACCTTTACGATTTGCTTCCCTAACCCAGATGTGAGCCAGCTGGAAGAATGAGTCAAAAAAAAAAAAAAATAGACAGTCAGTAGAAGACTTGAACAGCCATATTATCTGTGAGGTGCTTTATAGTTTGATCCAATAACAAGAACAAAGGATTCTATCCTCGTCTTCTCCATCCTTATCTTCTTATATGTCCTTTTCTTGATAAATAATAGTCAGGATAGAAATAAAAAACCTGTAAAAGCCGGGCTCGGTGGCTCAACCTGTAATCCCGCACCTTGGGAGGCTGAGGTGAGTGGATTGCCTGAGCCCGCGGGTTCGAGACCCGCCTGGGCAGGCGAAACCTCGTCTCTACAATTAATCAAAAAAATTAGCCAGGCGTGGTAGCGCACGCCTGTAGTTCCGGCTACTCGGAAGGCTGAGGCGGAAGGATCGCCGGAGCCCAGCAGGTCGAGGCTGCGGTGGCCAGAAGCGGCCACTGCACTCCAGTCTGGATGATGGAGTGAGACGCCAACTCAAAAAAAAAAAAAAATCTCTATACTGAAAACTAGAAAACACTGAAGAAATAAATTGAAGAGGACACAAATAAATGAAAAGACATTTTGTATTCATGATTAACACTGTTAAAATGTCCATACTACCCAAAACAATGTACAGATTTAATGCAATCTCTAACAAAATACTAATTATCTCTAACAAAATACTAATTATATTCTTTATAAAAACAGAAAATAATCCTAAAATTAATATGGAACCACAAAAATCCCTGATTAGCTAAAGCAATCTTGAGTATAAAGAACAAAACCAGACTGGGCTCTGTGGCTCAGCCTGTAATCCCAGCACTTTGGGAGGCCGAGGCAAGTGGATTGTCTGAGCCCGCGGGTTCGAGACCCACCTGGACAACTTGGCGAGACCTCATCTCTACAATAAATAAAATAAAATAAATTAGCTGGGTGTGGTAGCACGCGCCTGTAGTTCCGGCTACTTGGAAGACTGAGGCGGAAGGATTGTCAGAGCCCAGCAGGTGGAGGTTGCGGTGGCCACGAGAGTGCCACTGCACTCCAGTCTGGGTGACAGAGTGAGACTCCAACTCAAAAAAAAAAAAAAAGGGGGCACAACTGTATGCATTACACTACCTGACTTTGAAATATATTACAAAGTGATGGTAATCAAAACAACATGGTACTGGTACAAACCTATACACGTAGACAATTGGAACAGAATAGAGTCTGGAAATAAATTCACATACTCCCAGATGACTTGTTTTTGTCAAAAGTGCTAAGAAAACACACAGTCTCTTCAATGAATAGTGCTGGGAATGTTGGGTCTTCACAACCAGAAGAATGAAGCTAGAACTCTACCTCTCATTTTATATATACATAAATAATACCAAGGACTTAAATGTAAAAACTGAAATTGTGAATCTATTAAAAAAATTACAGAAGATATTCTATAACATTGGCCTAGGCAAGGATTTTCTAATTAATATCTAAAAAAATATAGGGAACAAAATTAAAAATAGATAAATAGAATTATACCAAACTGAAAAGCTTTGAAAGCAAAGAAAACAGCACAGTAAAGAATACACAGAATGGGAGGGAATACTTGCAAACTATGCATCTGGTGAGAAGTTAATATCCACGATAAATAAGGAACACAACTCAATCGGAAAATAAACAAACACAAAAATAGTCTCATTAAAAAGTGAGCAAAACAGAGATAAGATAGACAAGTGGGACCTCTTCAAACTTAAAAGCTTCTGCAAAGCCAAAGAAATCAACAAGAGAGCAGTAAGACAGTCCACAGACTGGGAAAATATAGTTGCCAAACATCTAGGATCTACAAAGAACTAAAGCATAATAAAAAAAAAAAAATTTAAAAAAAAAACAGTCCTATTAAAAAGTGGGCAAAAGAAATGAATAGACACTTCTCAAAAGAAGACATGCAAGCAGCCAACAGATACATGAAAAAATGCTCAGCCTCACTAGTCATCAAAGAAATGCAAATTAAACCCACACTGAGATACCACCTAGCTCCAGTCAGGATGGCCACCATCAATAACTCAAAAAACAACAGATGCTGGAGAGGATGCAGGGAAAAGGGACACTTCTACACTGTTGGTGTGAGTGTAAACTAGTACAACCTCTATGGCAAAAGTCTGGTGCTCTCTAAAAGATCTAAAAATTGACCTTCTATACGACTGAGCAACCCCCCTACCGGTAATATACCCGGAGGAACTCAAATCACTCTATAAACAAGATATCGGCATACGCATGTTTATTGCAGCATTATTCACAACAGCAAAAACATGGAACCAACTGTGCTAACCATTGAAAAAGGACTGCATAAAAAATATGGTACATATACATGATGGAATATTACTCAGTCATAAAGAAGAACAAAATTATGAACTTTGCAGCAACTTGGATGGACTTAGAGTCTATAATACTGAGTGATCTATCACAGAAACAAAGAACTGAGTACCACATGTTCTCACTCATAAACGGCCCCTGAACAATTATCATATTACTATAAGAAAGGGATTGGCAGTAGTGGGAAACTGCCAGGGGAAAGGGGTGCACACTTCATCAATAAGCGTACCTGATCTCAAACCAGGTGAAGTGGGGACCAAAATGAGGCCCAAACTTTACCTACACAATGATCATTTGTACACTTAACCCTGAATTGTAACTCCCACATCTTTAAAATAAAATAAAATAAATAAAAAGGAGATTAAAAAAATCTTTGTGACTTAATTTTTTTTCTCTGAAAAATAAGGGGGATGAGCTGGATATATTTACGGCTTCTTTCAACAAAGAGATCTTGATTCCATAAAATCAATGCTTTTTACTAAGCACGAGATTAACAAGATTTGAATAATTCATGCAGTCTTGTAATGGTTAATTTTACATAAACTAAAATCATATCTCATTTAATGCCATCTAGCAGGCCAACTCATGATGCTTTGGAGTTTAAGATATATAGATAGTGTTATGGGCAAAATTGTGCCCCCCTAAAATTCATGTTGAAGCCCTAATCCCCAATGTGACTGTCTTTGGAAATAGGGTCTTTAAAGTGGTAATAAAGCTAAATGAAGTCATAAGAGGCTGACCCTAAATCAATAGGACTGGTGTATCTATAAGAAGAGGAAGAGACCCTGGGATGAGCTATCACAGAGGAAAGGCGATGTGAGAACACAGTAAGAGGGTGGCCATCTGCAAGTCAAGAAGAGAGACCTCAGGAGAAACCAGATTTGCTGCTACCTTGATCTTAAGCTTCCAGTTTCATAACTGTGAGAAAATAAATTTCTGTTGCTTAAGCTACCCAATCTGTGGCAGTTTTTTATAGGTGCCCTAGCAGATAGATAGATAATAATGAAGGGGGGGGAGATAGATAGAATGTTATTTTATAGAGAAAAGGATTTGATTTAAGCTTTTAACACTCGTGTGTTCTGTTGCATACAAGCAAGTCAACTTCTTCTCTGTCTCAATGTACTCAATTTTAAAACAGAAAAAAAAAATTCTCCATCTACCTCCCAAGAGTGTGGGGAGAAGTTGATTAATAAAATTAAAGGTTGACAACTTATCTTGGACAAATCCTCCATCATCAACCACTGAGGAGAGGAAAACCTATTCAGTAAATGGTGCTGAGAAAACTGCCTGACCACATGCAGAAGACTAAAACAAGACCCCTACCTATCATCATACACAAAAATCATCTCTAAATGGATCAAAGGCCTAAACGTGAAACCTCAGACTATGAGAACCTTAGAAAATGCAAGAGATACACTTATGGAAATTGGAACTGGCAACCAATTCCTGATCAGAACCCCAAGTGCCCATGCCATAAGAGATAAGATAGACAAGTGGGAACTCATCAAACTGAAAAGCTTCTGCAAAGCCAAAGAAACCATCAAGAGAGCAGGGAGACAGCCCACAGACTGGGAAAAATTATTTGCCAACTGTATGTCTGGCAAAGGCATCTAGGATCTACAAGGAACTTAAACATGTTGGAAAAAAAAAAAACAAGCAGCCCCATTATAAAGCGGGCAAAAAATATGAATAGACACTTCTCAAATAAGACATACAAGCAGCCAACAGATACATGAAAAAATGCTCAGCCTCACTAATCATCAAAAAAATGCAAATAAAACTACACTGAGATACCACTTAACTCCAGTCAAGATGGCCATCATCAATAATTCAAAAAACAACAGATGCTGGAGAGGATGCAGGGAAAGGGAACACTTCTACACTGTTGGTGGGAGTGTAAACTAGTACAACCTCGGTGGAAAACAGTTTGGTCATTCCTAAAAGATCCAAAAATCAACCTTCCATACAACCCCGCAATCCCCCTACTGTGATTATACCTGGAGGAACCCAGATCACTCTATGAAAAAGATACCTGCACACGTATGTTTATTGCAGCATTGTTCACAATAGAAAAAACATGGAAGCCGGACTCGGTGGCTCAGCCTATAATCCCGCGCCTTGGGAGGCTGAGGTGAGTGGATTGCCTGAGCCCGTGGGTTCGAGACCCGCCTGGACAACTTGGCGAGACCGCATCTCTACAGTAAATCAAAAAATTAGCCGGGCGTGGTAGCGTGCGCCTGTAGTTCCAGCTACTCGGAAGGCTGAGGAGGAAGTATCGCCAGAGCCCAGCAAGTTGAGGCTGCGGTGGCCGGGAGCGGCCACTGCACTCCAGTCTGGGCGACAGAGTGAGACTCCAACTCAAAAAAAAAAAAAAAGACAGAAAAAACATGGAACCAACTGTGCTACCCATTGAAAGAGGACTGGATTTTTAAAATGTGGTATTTATACACATTGGAATATTACACAGCCATAAGGAAGGACAAAAGTATGAATTTCACAGCAACTTGGATGAACTTAGCGTCTATAATACTGAGTGATCTATTGCAGAAACAAAAACCGAGTACTACATGTTCTCACTCTTAAGCAGATCTTGAACAATTATTGTAGTACTATAAGAAAAGGATTGGCAGTGGTGGGAAACTGCTAGGGTGGGGTGGGGTGGGGAAAGGCGGGATTGACAGTAATGGGAATCTGCCAGGGGAGGGGGGCATACCTCAACAAAGGTACCTGCATAATGAACATTTGTATACCTAGCCCTGAATTATACTCTACATCTTTAAAATAAAAAATTAATAAATAAATTAATAAATAATAAAAAATTGTAGGTTGAGAGGATGGAAAAAAAAAGCATTGTAAACGAAGTCTGGTTTGTTCACAGAGAAAAATGACCCCAAAATAATATTTAATTATCATGCTTTCTATTAACAATGCTAAGAACCCTTGATCAATTCTGTACCAATATTTTGCCTTATCTTGCTTCTTCCGCATGGCAGAATAGATATGAAAGTGCCTTTTAAAAAAATAATTTCTCAATGAAAATGAAGTTTCAAAAATATTTAGTTTTTCTTTAGGCAGATGGACACAAAGTATTAAAATAAATTCAAAATCCACTAGCTCTAGGTTTCATTCCAAATCTGACATTTGGCATATGAGAGATAAAAAACATGTGACAAAAACCTCTAAACCTTAGTTTCCTCCTCTGTAGCACAGAGATCATAATATCCACTTCTCAGAGTTCCTGGGATGATTAAAATCAATCTATATATTTCAAGTCCTTAGTAATGGACCTGACGTTTAATATGTATTCAACAAATATTTGCTCTCCTGTCTCTTTCCATCTCCATTCGTCTATCACATGGTATGCTTATATCACTTCTCTACTTAAAATTCATCAGTGGTTCCCCATTACCTTAGAGGTGAAGTTTGAATTTTCTAACATAGTGTTCAATTCCTCTGCTCATTTCCTATCATACTTGACTCTGCAACCTGTGCTTGTACAACTGCTGGTGGTTTCCTGAGGAAACCATGGGCTTTGGAAGGAGCTATGCTTTTGGCCACTAACTCCTTTCCCAACCTCATCTGTCTGGCCGCTACCACTCTTGCTAGAAGTCTCCCCTCAAGTGTCACCACTACCTGGGTGCCTTCCTCTACCTTCTTGATTGAATGAGGTGCTCCTCCTATCTGTCTTGTGGACACACATATGCCGTTTGAATCACTGATGTTCTTGAATGTCTGATGCATCAGACTGAGAATTTCTTTTTTTTAATTTTTTTATTTTAAAGATGTGGGGTACAATTCAGATTTAGGTATACAAGTGGTCATAGTACAGATAAAGTTTGGGCCTCCCTTTGATCCCCATTTTGCCTGGTTTGAGATCAGGTAATCTTATTGATGTTATATGGACCCTCCACCTGGCCATGTTCCACTTGCCAATTCCTTTCTTATTATATTATGGTAAATGTTCAGGGTCCACTTATGAGTGAGAACATATGGTACTCAGTTCTTTGTTTCTGTGATAGATCACTAGTATGATAGACTCTAATTCCATCCAAGTTGCTGCGAAGTCCATAATTTTGTTCTTCTTTATGACTGCATTAATATTCTACCTCAATATCTTCCTAACCAGAGAAGTAAAAGAACTTTACAATGAAATCTACAAAACATTTCTCAAATAAGTCAAAGATGACACCAAAAAAATGGAAAAATATTCCATTCTCATGGAAAGGAAGAATCAACATTGTTAAGATGTCTACCCGATCAAAGGCAATCTGCAGGTTCAATGCTGTACCCATTAAATTACCAACATCATTCTTCTCAGACAACAATACACAGAATTTCTTGACTATAACTTTGGTTGGGTTTGGCTCTGAATTCCTAGCACCCAGCACATGGTAAGAACTCATATATAATTTAAAAGGGAAAAAATATAGGAACAATGGGAAGAAAGGTGAAATGAAAAGAAATAAAGGAGGAAGGGAGAAAAAGGTCATAGGAGAAATGAAGGAGACAGAAATGAGGATGAGAAGAAAATAAAAAATGGTTTGATACTTTAAAAATTCAGTTAATTAAAAGGCTATTTCAAGGAAAAAAATACTCATTTGCCAAAATAAGTCTAATTTGCCTAAATCTCTTCTATGTCAGTAATGCTGTGAAATTAAGCACAGATGATTTACTAAAACTGCAACTTGATGAAAAATAAAGATTTGAACCAATTTAAATTAAATAACTTTTAAAAATAAATTTGCATTTATAAAAGGAATTGTGAGAGACTATAGGTTTAAATAAATGCAGTACATGCATGTTAAATTAGATATTAGAGAAAATGTCCTGAAGGAGGATATGGTAAAGCATTAAGGGAGGGATTCAAGTTCCTTTATAAAAGAATTTATGGAAAGGGAAGGGAGGGAGGGAGGGAGGGAAGACAGGGATGCATACAATACAATACAAACAGATAAGTAATTCTGAAGGTGACTGGGACACAGCCCTGCCCTGTTTTGTTTTTCCGGCGAGAATATTTCTTTCATGATCTTTTTTCCTCATGGCCACATAATTATGAATTATATTATGAACTATGATGATGATTATTTATTCACCTTTTCAAACAAATTTTGACAATTGAAAACCTTTATATCTCATTCATGGAATGCCCTGGTTGTTTTAAGACAAATGAAATTTGGAATCATGGTATTCCACATTCTGCAAATACAGAGCAGTTTAAAAGAAGAGGTTCTTCAAAGTAAAAGCTTGGACAACATTAGCAAGTCACAACACAAGCACTCCTGTTGCAATTTTAGTGTTTCCTCTGTGCCTGCATTTCTGGCCGTGTTTATTGGGTAAACCAAATGAAGAGCTTGAGTTACAAGGGGTAAGGGCTACAAATCCTAAAGAAAATGTTACTCCAAGAGGAACAATCAGAAGCATAAAAGGATAAGTCAAGCAGGACTCCCTTATGCCAGGGACTCTTCGTATCTTTTTTGGTGAAAATGTTTCAGTGTTCTTGGAAAGGAATTGCCCTCCGGTGTCCCAGTCTCTCAGTGCTTTCTAGCATCTGACCTTGCCTCAAGCAAAACATTTTACTGGTCCAGTTCTCTTGCCCAACCTTGGAGAGCTCTGCAAAGCCTGGCATACAAAAATGCCAAGTGCAAGGCCAAGCTTTCCAATCACTGAATCTTTGACTTTAAAGGACACCAAGTTACCGCAAAGTCATCAAGCAGCCTAATTTCGAAGCAAACTGCTCTTAGTGGAGGAGGAAAATTCTCAGTACACCCTATTGAAACAATTATTTGCAGCATATCCAGATTTTTTGCTGGTTCTCTCATTAGGAAGGTTTTGCCCATTTACATGTGAACTGTAAACAGACTGACAGATGGAATTCTTTTGTATAAACAATTTCAGATACACTACTCTTCCATGACTGTGTCAGTTGTTTACAGTATCAAAAAGCCACAGATACGCCTAACAGTAAGGAAAGTCCGTATTTCTGCCAAATGTTTGCATAATATCCATCCATAGTTTGTTCCTGGGGGCTCAAAGTGTCACTGATGAAACACAGTTTCTCAAGTGTATTTCTGACCACTGTTATAAACGAGACTCCCCAGGAATTTTCTCACAGCACCCCACTTCCAAGTGGCTCATTGTGGAGAGGCCACAGAACAGGTAGCATCACTCTAGAAGCAAGTTGGGAAGCAAGTTAGAAGAGGTAGGAGAAATCCAGCCACAAGAAAACAGAAGCACGCTATCCACACACACCCCCCTCTCCACTCCCCACACAGGTCCATTCCCTCAGGCTGGGTACTCTTCCTCCAAGGCAAGAGATTCATTTCTCTTCTTTCCTGCAGTCCAGACTCAAGAGTCTTGGGGAGCTTATTGCAGACATTCCATGTACTCATTTTAGAGTTATCTCTCATTCTCTCATTTAAGTACCTTAATCCTTAATTCCTCACAAAAGTTATCTTCTTTCTTGGCCATTTGAGCTATTTGGAATTGCCCCTTCATTTTTTTAATGTTCCCTCCTACCCTAAAGTATAACTCTTCTGAAAAATTAGTTGGTTTCATAAACAATGCCTGTTGCTTCCAAATCAGTAGAATTGAGACAGTCAACCTTGATCTACCTACTTTGTGTACAAAGGTTGTTTTTACATTTTACTGAAATATAATTTACATGCAATAAAATATATACATTTAAAGCATATACTTCAGTGGTTTTTAGTGTCTATAAATATATATATATGTATATATGTATATATATTTATCACAGTTAATTTCCATAATCTCATTCACATGCAGAAGAATGAGGATGGATCCCACACTACACAAAAATTAACTCAAAATATATCACAAATCTAAATTCAAGAGCTAAGCCTAAAAACTCTTAGATGAAAACACAGGGGGTAAATCTTCATGACCTTGTGTTAGATGGAGATGTCGTAAGTATGACCTCAAAAGCACAAATAACATTCATTGTCACCCATCCTTCCTCCCACCACCACCCCCACTCACTAGGCCACCGTTCATCTTCTTTCTGTCACTTTCCTTACTCTGGACATTCATGTAAATGAAGTCACATAGTATGTGGTCATCTCTTTCACTTAACATAATGGTTTCAAGGTTCTTCCATTTTTTCTTTAAATTGTTTTATTTTAAAGATGTGGTCTACAATTCAGGATTAGGTAAACAAGTGGTCATTGTACAGGTGAAGTTTGGGCCTCCCATTGGTCCCCATTTGCCTGGTTTGAGATCAGGTACCCTTATCAATGTTATGCCCCCTCCGCTCCCCGTCCTTGGCAGTATCCCACTACTGCCAATCCTTTCTTATAGTATGATGGTAAATGTTCAGAGTCCGCTTATGAGTGAGAACATGTGGTACTCTGTTCTTTGTTTCTGTGATAGATCACTCAGTATGATAGACTCTAAATCCACCCAAGTTGCTGTGAAGTCCATAATTTTGTTCTTCATGGCTGTGTAATGTGTATATGTACCATATATATAAGCACCATGTGTATATGTACCATGTATATATGTACCATGTTTTTTTAATCCAGTACAGTTTCAATGGGCAGCATAGTTGGTTCCATGTTTTTGTTATTGTGAATAATTCTGGAATAAACAAGCATGTACAGGTATCTTTTTTGTAGAGTGATTTGAGTTCCTCCAGGTATATTCCCAGAAGGGCAATTGCTGGGTTGGATGGAAGGTCAATTTCTAGTTCTTTTAGGAATCGCCACACTGTTTTCCATAGAGGTTGAACTAGTTTACATTCCCACCAACAGCATAGAAGCATTCCCTTTCCTCTGCATCCTCACCAGCATCTGTTGTTGTTGTTGTTGTTTTCTTTTTTCTTTTCTTTTTTTTTTTTTTGAGTTAGAGTCTCACTCCATTGCCCAGGCTGGAGTGCAATAGCACCTCATGACCACTGCAGCCTCGACCTGCTGGGCTCAGGCGATCCTTCAACCTCAGTCTTCCAAGTAGCTGGAACTACAGGCACGTGCTACCACGGCCAGCAAATTTTTTTTATTTATTTATTGTAGAGATGAGGTCTTGCCAAGTTGCCCAGGCTGGTCTCGAACCTGTGGGCTCAGGCAATCCTCTTACCTTGGCCTCCCAAAATGCTGGGATTATAGGCGTGAGCCATTATGCCCCGACTGTGTTTTTGTTTTATTAATGATGGCCATTTTTACTGGAGTTAGTTCACCCAATTTAATAGCATGTGGCAGAATTTTCTTCCTTTTTCCTGACAAATAATACTTCATTGGATGAATATGCCACTTTTTGTTCATCTGTTCATCAGTTGATGGACACTGGGTTGTTACTACTTTTGGTTATTATGAATAATGCTGCTATGAATATCTGTGTACAAGTTTTTATGTGAATATTATGTTTTCATTTTTCCTAAGTGTTTTGATAGGAGTAGAATTTCTGGGCAATGTAGTAACTCTATGATTAATCTTTTGAGGAACTGCCAAATTGTTTTTCCAAAGTGGCTGGACCATTTCACATTCTCACTAGCAATATACAAGAGTTCTAATTTTTCTACATTGTGGCTTGGTGTCTTCTGTAGCTTTTTTATAGCCATCCTAGTGGGTACGAAATGGTATTTCATTGTGGTTTTGGTGTACATTTCTCAAATGGCTAATAAGTTTGAGTTTCTTTTTACGTGTTTGTTGGCCATTTGCTTATCATTTTTAGATAAATATCTGTCATATTTTTGCCTGTTTTAAAATTATCTTTGTATTACTGAATAGTTATTATGTTATTTTAGTTAACATAATGTTTTCAAGGATCATCTATGTTTAGCACGTGTCAACATTTCCTTCCCTTTGTAATACATTTTTATATTATAAATTCTTATACTAGTTCTCATATTAGAACTAACTGATTTGTATTTATAGTAAGTGCTCATATTAATAGTTGAGATTTTACATTAGAACTAACTGAGTTATGAGTTGCCTTTTCACTTTTTTAATGGTATCCTTTGCAGTACAAAAGTTTTAATTTTGATGAAGCCAAATTTATCTATTTGTTGTTGTTATTTGTGCTTTTGAGGTCATACTTACGACATCTCCATCTAACACAAGGTCATGAAGATTTACCCCCTCTGTTTTCATCTAAGAGTTTTTCAGGCTTAGCTCTTGAATTTAGGTTTGTGATATAGTTTGAGTTAATATTTGTGTAGCGTGGGATCCATCCTCATTCTTCTGCATGTGAATGTCAAGTTGTCCCAACACCACACTCTTTGGTGAAAAGAGTACTTTCCCCCATTGAACAGTGTTAGCACCCTTCGTCAAAAATTATCATTGTAAGGGCTTGGGTTCTGTACTGTCAATTCTATTCTATTGATCCTTTTTGCCAACCACACTGCCTTGATCACTGTAGCTTTTTAGTAGTAAATCAGTATGGGCCTACAACTTTGTTTGAGCTGTCCTGGGTCTCTTGCATTCTCATATGAATTTTAGGATCAGTTTATCAATTTCTGTGTAAAAGCTAGCCAGAATTTTGATAGCAATTGAGTTTATCTGTACATCATTTTGAGGAACACTACCATTGTCAGGATTCAAAACATGATATCCCAAAGTGTATATCTTGGCATGCCACGTACTTTGAACTGAAGATCACTGGAAGGGTCTCAAAAGCAAAGCCTTTCTGGCCACCTCTAATCCCCTCTTTCTTCCCTAAAACCAGAATTTCTCTTCCCCAAGGCAGGTCATAAAACCAGAACTTCTTTCCTCCAAAGCAAGCCATTAAACCAAGAAGGGTCCTCTCTCCTTTCTATATTCTTCTTTGAAAACCCTTATCCCAGAAGGGTCTTTCCCCATACCCAAGAGGAAGGAATGCTATACAGAGAGGCCAAGAAGCATCTGAACAGACAAGTCTTGCTATGTTTTCCCCTTCAGTCTATTACCATAAGATCACGCCCTTTGTCCAATTACATATCTACATGGTTATCCATTCTTCTCAGACCTAGAAAAAACAACATAGGAATTCATATGGAAACACAAACAACCAAGAATAGCCAGAGCAATCCTCAGCAAAAAAAACATTCTTTCACTAAGTTAATTCCATCCACCTTGACCCTCCATACTCCAAGTGAAATGGTTTTGGCTGAGGGACTGAATGTAGGGATGTCTATGGTTTCTTCACTTCTGTTTGAAAAACCAACTGGAACACTAGTCTGTTCTCCTTTTACATGGAATGTAATGTAAGACTGTTGCTGATATACAACAAGATATAATTAAAGCAAATGCTTGTTGAACCCAACAACTTGGCCTATTAATAATTACCTGTAGTACCCAGGAAACTGTGGTCTCTTATTGCTTCTAGAAACCTCCACATTGTCTTCTAATGACTGCATACTTTCCCAATCCAGCAAACACCAAATTTTACACCATATTACTGACATATATTATGGAAAGTTCAATTGGAAACTTATTTTCAGAGGCAGCCCCACTGGAGAGGATGGCTTTAAAACAAAAGCAAAACTCCCTTTCCTTTCTCAACATTAAATTGCCCTGAAGCCGGGCTCGGTGGCTCAGCCTGTAATCCCACGCCTTGGGAGGCTGAGGTGAGTGGATTGCCTGAGCCCGCGGGTTCGAGACCCGCCTGGGCAACTTGGTGAGACCTCATCTCTACAATAAATAAATAAAAAAACTAGCTGGGCGTGGTAGTGCATGCCTGTAGTTCAGCTACTTGGAAGGCTGAGGTGGAAGGATTGCTGGAGCCCGGCAGGTCGAGGCTGCGGTGGCCGGGAGCGGCCACTGCACTCCAGTCTGGGTGACAGAGTGAGACTCCAACTCAAAAAAAAAAAAAAAAAAATTGCCCTGAAATAAATATTAGCACATACCCTCTCTCTGAAGACAAGAGAAAGAAGAGCTTTAATTAACATTTTGTTATACTGAGGGTGTTGCAGCACTCCTATTTGTATTGCTTTTTATTTTAATTTTGAAATACCACTGAGATATGCAGTTTTTGGTAGAGGGAATAATTGAATATTTTTTACTCTTAGAAACTGGGAGAGGTATTCTCTGTCAGGAAGCATTATATGACTTTGACTTTTTCTAGTATCCTGCTTTCAAGGTGAAATGAAAAAGGAACCTGAAAGAGAAGCATGATTAAGGAATCGTTCAGTATATGTAGGATCAACTATTAGAGACTGTTAATGTTGGTGGGAAAAGGATGTCACCTCATCGCCAAGTCTCACATGATAGATCTTTAAGTCCCACAGGTTTGCTGTGTTTTCAAAGGAGAATCAATGAGTCCTCAAAGCTTGCTGTAACCACCAAATACATCATCACATGGGGTGCTCCAACAAAGGACACTGGAGCTATTGATTAAGACCAGCCTTCCAGAGAGACCAACGCAGGAATCTTGTTTATGATTTTATTTACATGATTTAAGATTCTTTATCTGACACAGCCTGCCAGGCTACTGTTAAAGATTCACCTGGCTTAAAACCTTTTTTCTTCATAAATGTAGGTCTGGGTGGAGACAATTAAGCCTTTAAGCCAGCTTCAATGCCTTCCTGTAATGACTCAACTTTCTGTTCTCCTGACCTAATCCTAGCTGAACACCAGTTCTTTATAAGCCCTAGGATTCTGAATATCTGTAGGGGTAGGGGCCAAAGTAGAAGAAAAATGTTTGAAAGCCAAAGGAGAACATCAGCCATTTCTTGTTTTGCCCGTGGCCTGGTTCATTTCTCAGTATCTTCTTTTAAAAAGGCTGAATTACATTGGGACAAAACACTATCCAATGAATGTTTGCCTTGGGATGCTGATAAAAATGTGCGTGTTCTTCTTAGGCTGTGAGGGCAAACTTATCAAGCTTCATAGCATCTTTGCTTTCCTTAGACAATAGAGACTCGGCTTCTCTTTTGGTTTTTTGTGCCCATTTTAACTTTACACAAAAACACATGGAAGCAGTCATGTGTTAGGGGGCTTGTTGGCTGAGATGAATCCCTTGCCTTGAACCTCCCAAGTGGCTTCTGGCTTCCCATGGGCATGTCAAGCTAGGTAATGGGGATTAGCAGATGGCAACATGAAAACATGCTTCTAATCCCAGTTTCAAGGTGGCACAAACTCATCCAAGAGGATGACAGAACTTTCTTTAAACAGTTCTACAGTGAAAAGTCTCCAAGACAAACAGCATCAGAGCACACAGGCTGGCGGACTGCAGGCACAGGTGCCCAGATTCTTTGCTACAAAGAAGGCTAGTTGAAGAGACTCTGAGCAGAATGAAGAGAGATGAATCTTAGCTGCCTCCCTTCTGAGAACAGGTGAGGATAATTACATGATGTGAAAGAGAAAGAAAAAATTCAGGAGAATTTTGTTTCTCAGAAATGAACAGGAAGTAAGATAACACTGAATGACTCAGATATCCCTAGTATCCAGAAGGTATAAGAGCTGGCTGTGACCAAAAATTATGAAGTATTTTTCTCCTCATGTTTTTTTTTTTCTCAGCTGACAGCATTTTCCCTTCAAATTATCAATTGAAACAAAATGGAACTTATCATCTGGAAAGAAAGGTAAGAGCACAAATAAATTCCCAAAGATTAACGATTGAATCTCCTCTCTCCCTCCTTCTCTTTGTCCTTCCTTCCTTCCTTTTATCTGTTATTATTTTTTTGTTTTTGGTTAGAAAAAATATTTATATCTAAGGAAGCAGAGCACTTTTCAAAAATGCCAGCATGATTTGGGGACCTGGGTACTATTCTTCTCCCAAAGATCCCCTACAGAATTTGCACCTCACTAGGTCCTTGGGGATGTGTTCCCATCAGTAATACCCTTTGTTACATGGAAGAACTCTTGGACTGGATTCTCTATTAAAATTAAATAAAGATTTGCACTGAAAGCATGCACATGGGGAATGCAGAATGTGTTTCCTATTAAGGCATTTTTGAAGAGAGCCTAGGAAAAAAGCCCATTGTTTTTGCTCATCAGAGCTGCCACCAAGTGCAGAGAGATCACAATGCCAACCCAGTCCAATACAAGGAGAACAGAGTCATTAAAAGATTTTTCATTTTCTTGACTCAAAAAGATGATCAAGAAAATAGGCAAAAATACCAGAGTTAGACTGGAAAAATATTTGGAAATTGTGCTGACATCATCAGAATGAGGGTCCTTGTGGCTTTTTCCCAGGATCCAGACTCAAGTAAGGTGACACTGGTTTTCTACCTCGTCAAAAATGGCAGAAGATAAGGATGACATAGGAGTAATTTTCCCAGCATGCAAACCCTCATGAGCTAGTAAGATGTTGCCCCTGCCGTTTACATATTCCCAAGCCCAGATTAACACAGAGGGACACTCCTTTTATCAAGGTTGCACCAAATTTCATCTTAATACATTTTTGTCAAACTTTATATAAATGTCCTCAACTGTTTTCAGCACCTACTATAAGCAAATTTGGCTAAAAAAGTCCTGGTCTGCTGTTGCCCTGCTTTCATTACTTTCATTCTTCTTTCCTTCTCTTTCTCTTTTTTATCCTTCTTTCTTTTTCTCTCTTGTTCCTTTCTTTCTTTTCCTCTATTCAGTATTCCTATTGAATTTAAGAGTGCTGTCTCTAAAATGAACACTGTTATGGGGGTCTGTGGCTCCTGGTTGAATGACCCTCGAGTTTCTAGTTTCATTAATAACTTGTATATGTATGTTCCTTTAGAAATCCTTCAAGCAGCTCAGCTTTTTTTAGTTTTCATAAACTGGCCAGCTTTTATTCATTCTCTGTAAAGGTACCTAGTAGGCAGGCAGTGTTTTGTTTGATTGCTAAGAGGACAATAAAAACTCAAAAGAAGAAAAAAAATGTAATTAGAAGTCATTTGGCTCAAAAAATAGAGAGAAAAATATATTTCCTTCCAGAAATCTGAGGATCTGGGTTTGCCACCTCTTACCAAGAAGACAATCTGTCTCTATGACAGGTAGATACATGGTTACTTTGGAGAATAGCATCTTTTGGGTCCCGGTGTAGGGGGAATTTATGGGAGTTGAGCAGGTGGGAGGGGATGGTCTGGCTGTGAGAAACCCACAGAGAAGTTGCCATCAGGAGACAGAGGCTGGCTTATAGTTACCACAGATCACTGGGATGTTGACTGTGCAATAGGCAACTTCAATGACAGTTTCCACTGAAGCATGGGCCTTCCGTGAGCAAACAAGTTGATCTTGAGTCGGTTGGGAGAGGGTGGGATCACAATTCTTGGAGCTGAAGGTAAAGCCCCAGCCAGCAAGAAAGCTGTACTTCCAGGAATAAGGCCATAATGCTTGCGTCTGTATCCATGAGGCTGGTTTGGAGATTAAGGTCGTGTGCCAAGTGACAAGACTTAAGGAGACCCAAGGAGCAAGAATGCTGAACCCACACCACAAGCAACATGAAGGGACATTTTTACTTTAGGCCAAAGCATTATTCTGGGGTTTACAATTAATTATATGACTTCTTTGTTGGAAAATTGCAGCTAAAAGCAATGTTCGTGATTATTGAAGCAGTGCTATGGCTATCTTTTCCAAGTTTTATTACAGACTATTGCAAATCATCTAATGTTTCCTAAGGGAACAAAGCCTTTAGAAGGTCATTTAATAGGGTTATTAAGAAGAGGAGAAAAAAGGAGCAGAATTTTGTACTGTTACAATGCCAATTCTCCAAACTCAAAGATCTTTAATATTTCACAAATTCTTATACCCACCCTGCAAGGTTTTACACAATACTTCAAAGGAAAGCCCTTGTTTTGGTCTTATTTTTTTAAATATAGGGAATTCTGCTCTCAACTATTGGGTGCATGCAGGGTCCTGGTCCCAGCCCCAGATATCAACACACTGTACTTAATTGGACTTGGATAGAGAGAGAATGTTCCATCTATGGACATTGCTTGGGAATCAGTTTGGTTCAATTTTGAAACTCCCAGGCCAGGAATCACTGGAAGAAACTGCTAGGTGGTATGCCTTCAGGTCAGTCTTTGATGAACTTAGATGGGCTGCAGAAGCACAGTGTCCTGAATCATGTTCAGATTAAATTTGCCTATTTTTATTATTGAATCCAAGGGTGTGATCAGCCCTGAATGTCCCATTTTTTTTTGAGCCAACAGACCATACATTTGCTCCAGATGAAACTATTCCAAGTGGAGCAAATCTAGCATTCTGAGGTGTTGTCTATACAAAGATAGATAAAGTAAAAATACAGTCAGGCAAGCTATTGGCATTTTTCAGATAAAAACTCCCTTCTCCTCAATAAATTACTGGCATGAGTGAAGGCAGTCAGACTGGTTGTGTGGCTCAATGAGGGAGGGTTAGGCTAAAACACATTTTCTTTTCTATATCCGAAAGTGTGGACTTTTGAACAAAGGAGATCCCATTGGATCTTAAGAGATAAATTATTATCAAATTAATTATTATTATCTCAAGTAATTTCCCTCCTTTCCTCCCTTTTTTTCCCACCCTTTACTTGCTTCTCTATCACTCATAAGCTATACATACACACCAATTTTTGTCCTTGTTTATTTATATATCACCATGTTCCAAGTAGACCTTGAGAAGACTTTCAAAAATACTTGCACAAAGATAACAAGTGAATCAGAAATCCTGGTGAAAGGGTTTATATCTCTGTAAATTTGTTTTTATGTAGATGTTTTACATCAGTGATATCTAAGTCCATTCAGGCAGTTATAACAAAATATCATAAAATGAATAGCTTATAAACAATAGAAATTTGTTTCTCATAGTTCTGATGGCTGGGAAGTCCAAGTTCAAGGTGTTGGCAGATTCAGTGTCTGGTGAGAGCCTGCTTCCTGGTTCACAGATGGAGACTTCTCACTGAGTCCTCACACAGTGGAAGAGATGAGGGATCTCTCTTGTGCTTCTTTTGTGCTAATCTCATTCATGAGAGCTCTGCCCTCATGATCTCATCACCTCTTAGAACCTCCACCTCCTAACACCATCAAATTGGGGACTAGATTTCAACACATGAATTTTGGGATGACACAACAGTCAGACCATAGCAAGCAGAACCATACAATATGTAGTCTTTTAAGTCTGACTACTTTCACTAAGTATAATCTTTTTGAGGTTCATTTATGTTGAAGTGTTTAACAGTAACTTATTCTTTTTTATTGCTGAAATTCCATTGTATGGATATACTATATACCTACCTGCTGATGGATGTGTGGGTTTTTCATTTTGGGGATATTATGAGGTATCACATATATTTTGTATATTTTGTCATGTTTTGTATTAATCTGTTCTTGATTCTTATTTTCCATCATATTCACTTTTAATATGTTGTTTTAAAACCTTTAATATATGTATTTTTATGGATGTTTCATATTCTACCTTTCAGAGGACATAAATGTACTTTAAAAAATCATGTTGAGAATACTCTACCATTTTCATTTTCTCAAGATTCATTTCATCTCCTACTTGTTTGCCGTTAATCACTTTATTCAGTTGGTTTTGTCCTTTGTTTTGAAATTTTATTTTGTAGGTTTTTCTGAAATATCTTTTAAAATTTCCCTCCATCTTGCTCTTGTTCATTTCTCCCTGGTGGTTTTGCAGTTGCCTTCACCTGGGTCCCCACAGATCCTCAGTCCAGAGTCAGAACTTATTTTGGATCTCAGAACTCCTGATCTGTAGTGGTGATGAGAGTAATGATTCCATCACTAAGCTAGTCTTAGGTTTCCCCAGGTTCTGTTTATATCTGCTATGTCACCCTGTTAATGAGTCAGTTCTACACAGTCATCATTTCAGGAAGAAATTTCAGCTTTCTTCTGCCTCTCTTTATAAGCAACCAAATCCCACCCAGTCCCTTCCAGTTTTATAAACATCAGTTAGTGAACCTAACTCTGGCACTCTGCCACTTATGTGGTATTTTTGGTCTCAGTAGAACCACAGAAATCAACTCTTTGATGCCTCCATATGCTTCTGGTATTGGAGACTGTCAGGGTGATGGTCTCTGCTCTACCTAGCACTATAGGTTTTAGTTTTAGTTTGACTCAGTTAGACTTTTAACTTATTTTAGAACAAGGCTATTTTTTAAAAATTGCAGTATAATATAATGACAGAAAGGCATACATACCATAATTAAACAATGTGATAAATTTTCATAAACTGAACGTACCTTTTCAAGAACCAAGAAACAGAGCATTACTGACATCCAGAAGCCCTCTCTTTTCCCTTCCAGTGTTTTCCCACCAAAGACAACCATTATCCTGTTTTTATCTGTATAAGTGTAGTTTGGTTCCTATATAGAGCTATTAAGAATAGTGTTACTACTATACACATACTAGTACATGTCTGTTGGTGAATATATGTGCACATTCCTATTGGACATATTTCTAAAAATGGAGCTTTGAGTATAAGGAAGGCATATATTCAATTTTAGTGGATACTTTTAAGCAATTTTCAAAAGTGATTGTACCAGTATATACTTCCATCAGCAATGCATGACTTGCAGTGGCCCCATATCTTTAACGACTTTTGATATTATCAGTCTTTTCCCTTGGAACATGGCTTCATTTAATTAGAAAGGTATATAGCTATAGATAGATATAGAGATAGATAGATAGATAGATAGATAGATAGATAGATAGATAGATAGATAGAGTGAGCGAGCTTTTGTTTAAGGGAAAAGGGTGGAAGCTCTCGGAACAAACTCCCAGCTCAATATAAGCCTATTCAGTCTAATATGGCTCTGAGGCAGATCCAACCAACACAGCCCCTTTCTACTAATTCCTTTTCTCTGACCCCACAGGAAGCTTCCTTACAACAAGCAGACCTGTGTTGTGGGTGATTTTTGTTCTTCAAAATGTAAGTATGGAATTAGGTAGGAAAAAGGTGTTTTGTTTTGTTTTTTTTAAACCACTGTTGCCTCCTTTTCAAACCTTATTTTGACATTCCCCAAACCTGGTTATTCTGTTCTGTTCTCAGGAAGGTAGAACGATGAAAAAGATAGGATGAAAGACACCTTATGCATAGAAAATCTCATTGGCTTATTTAGCTCTCTTATAAATGTTTTGTTTTCCCTATTCAATTGTAGGCCTTGAGAGAGAAGGAACTATGTCTCATTTTCAGATTTGGAAGTTTATCTATTGATTTCTGAGACGTCTTTTTTTTTTTTTTGGAGTCATCAGTTAATCTCAAAGTTGCCTTTTGGGGCTGCTGTAAATGATCAAATAACGTAGAAGTCTTCCTACGATATTTTTACATTGTAAAATGCAAACATTCACAAGGTAGCAAAGCATCAAGCACTGTCATCTACTTACACCTTAGTGAGAACAAGTTTGGCTAATTATTTGTATGAGAGCAGTGTGGTAGATTAACTTTCAAAAAATAAAAATTATTTACTACTTTGCAATGTGACATTACCACTCTTCATATTAAGAAGTGGATTCCCTTTGTCATTCTTTTGAAGCTGAGATGTCCTTGTGAATTGCTTTGGCCAATGGAATGCAGATAAGGGACAGTGTGCTAGTTCCAAGCTTTGGCCTCAGGTGTTTTTGTGGTTTCCACTTGTTCTCTTCTGAACTCTGCCACCATTATGTACAAGCTCAGGCTAGCTGAAGGATAGCGGCCAAATGGAGGATGAACAAAGTATTCCAACCATGACTGGTTCAAAGACAGGGGAAAGCACAGTGCGGAGCTGTGCCCAATCCACACAGATGTGCAAGTCAGCTCAATCAACAGCAGATGTGCCCAGATGACTCCTAGACTCCTGAACAACAAACTAAAGGTTTAAGTCATTGAGTCTTGAGATATTTTGTTACCTGGCAATTGCTAACTGATACAGACAGATGGAGAAAGATCCACTGAAGGAGGAACATGCATTTACAGGGAAAGTAATCCATCACAAACTTTCCTCATGTCACTCTTTTTTCGCCACCCCCTCATGACTGGCTGTTACTCTTTGCTTTCTTCCACAAGATGAATGCAGTTCATTGATTATACACCTTTAAAAGGATATATAATTTACTATATTAGTAATCTATAGCCAGAAAAATAGAAAGTATAAATGTTTTCTGTGACTTAACATTAACCCAAATTCACATTTGGATCCAAATTTTGGGCTTTCCCAGTTGTTGCTTTGGGGGAATTCACTTAAACTCTCCAAACCTTGTTTTGTTGTTTTTTTTTTTTCTCAAGAAAATGGAGATAATGACATTAAATTCACAAGGTCATTGTAAAAAAATAGAAGAGTAGCCTAGAGTCCAACCTCAGGAGATGACCATTTCAGTTCAGCTTCTGCAATGAATCAGCTCTGTGATCTTGGTGAAGTATTTCAGCCTTTTAGGATCTGGTTTCCTGAATTATAAATTGGTTATAATTATGATCCCTATTGTACAACATTGATTTGAGATTAAATAGGATGAAGCATATAAAATCCAACATTTGGTCTGATAAATAGTATCCTTCATTTTATTGCTTATGTAATAGTATATTTCTTTCTTCAATTCTTGGACCATGTAAGTCTCTTTGACGTTTCTACACTCCATCCCCACAACTATATAAACACATCTCAAATGGCACTGTCCCTCACTGTTCTTTGCTTCACCTAACTCAACACGCTAGACTTAAAGCCAGTTCTCCCTGCGTAAAACGTTTGTGACAGTTGCCTTCCACTTTGTCTTTCTTGTTCCTTGTTCAAGTTTTAAGGTGAGTGAGTGGTGGGGAGATGAATACACAATAAATGTTAGAGTACTATATGTACTCTATATGTATCCTTCCAAAAGAAGAAAATTTTTCCAGATGTATTTGCAACACAAACACTTTAACAGAATAATAAGTGTGAATTGAGCTATGTCATATGCTAGATAACATATAACAAAAAACAACAAAACAGCAGTCAGCTACAGAAATTGTACTTTTAAGGGCTAATTCTGGAAAAGAGTAACAGAGCCAAATACCTCTGGGCTTAATTTCTTAGCTTTTGTCAAAGCTACAGTCTGAATATAATACTGCATAAAGTCACATTTTGACTTTGATAACAGATATGAAAAAATATCACATCAAATTGATAGAACAGGGCCTTTTGAATAGAAAACAAGTATTAGAAAAATACCTGAAGAAATATGATGTACACATGTATGCATACAGTAACTGAAGTGTTAGGCACATGCTCCTATAATGAGCTATGGGATGTCATTGTCTCTATAATAACATGTATTGGTTACTGAGAGCTTATTAGGTGCTAACTGCTTGGCTTTTATTACCTTTGGAGCCTCACCACAATTCTATGTCATATCAATAGCTTTCCCTAATTTTACAGGTGAGGAAACTGAGACAAGAAGATGTGATATAATTTGCCCAAGATAACAGTTAGTGATAGACTCAAGCTTAAAATGAAATGATCTAATTCCAATGCTCATGTTCTTGAGATTACACAGCATTTTTGCTTCACAGATGCAAGTTATAGCTTCAAATATGCATACATATTTATATCTTTAATATATTTATACATTTCAGTTTCACTCCTGACTACTACAATTTCTTCCCATACTTAATCCTGATTTTAAAAAAAAGTCCATGTTACATTTGTGGCTACAGTGTAAGAGGCATAGACAATAGAAAAGATACGTTAAGTATATTATAATATTTAGTCCTTAAAACTCCCTTAGGTAGTGGATTCGAATTTCACTTTACAATTGGGAGAAACAGAACTTAAAGGATTGAGTCATTTGTTCAAACTCACACTGCTAACAAATGGCAGAATTGAAATCTAAACATTACTGTGACTCCAAAATTTACATTATTTGTACTAAGCCACTTTTTCCATTAATAAATTTATTTTCAGACTCTTGGGGATATGTGTTGTACCTAGATTCTTCACTTCAAGTAGAAGTATCTAGTCTGACTTTGCTTTTTCTTAGAAACTATTTTCACCTAGGTTTTCTTGTTCCTCTGTAAA